>CACVCL010020924.1:48947-72366 GCA_902729485.2 Mus minutoides
GATGAGAGTGGGGTGTTGAAGTCTCCCACTATTATTGTGTGAGGTGCAATGTGTGTTTTAAGCTTTACTAAAGTTTCTTTAATGAAAGTGGCTGCCCTTGCATTTGGAGCATAGATATTCAGAATTGAAAGTTCCTCTTGGAAGATTTTGCCTTTGATGAGTATGAAGCGCCCCTCTTTGTCTCTTTTGATAATTTTGGATTGAAAGTCTATTTTATTCGATATCAGAATGGCTACCCCAGCTTTTTTCTTTGGGCCGTTTGCTTGGAATATTGTTTTCCAGCCTTTCACTCTGAGGTGGTGTCTGTCGTTTTTCCTGAGGTGTGTTTCCTGCAGACAGGAAAATGTCGGGTCCTGTTTGTGTAGCCAGTCTGACAGTCTATGCCTTTTTATCGGAGAGTTGAGTCCATTGATATTAAGTGATATTAAGGAACAGTAATTGTTGCTTCCTGTCATCTTTGTTTTTAGAGTTGGGATTCTGTTCTGGCCATTAATGGGAAGAGAGGCCCCTTGGTTATGCAGTCTTTATATGCCCCAATACAGGGGAACGCCGGAGCCAAGGGGTGGGAGTGGGTGGGTAGGGGAGCAGGGCCGGGAGGGGGGAGAATATAGGGAACTTTCTGGATAACACTTGAAATGTAAATGAAGAAAATATCTAATAAAGTTGAAAAAAAAAAAAGAAATGAAATGAGAAAATAGCAGATCAGAATGAGAAAGGAATCATGGGGATAATGAGAAAGAAAAAGGCAAAAGCAAAAGAACAAGCATGCCACCCAGGAACAAAAAGACAGTGCTGCTAACAGAATTACAGATGGAGAGTGTACTTGGGATAATTACCTAAATGCAGGCCAAGAAGAAGGAACAGTAACTTACCTTTTGCCTTAACAATGGAAAAAAGTAATCAAGCAATTATTTCAGATACAGATGAACTAATAACACTGGAGAGAAGAAATGCAAGGTAGTGTGATTCTGGAAAGCAGATGGTGTAGACCCTAGAAGTTGCCCATCTTTCTAACTAGAATATGTCAGCACAGCAATTTACCTGAGGAGACAGAGCTGGGAATTCACAGAAGTGAAAGCAGCTAGCATTCCTAGGGCAGAGTCCCAGCTGTCTAAAACAGGCTGGACTCATTTTACTTAGAAGCAAGCATCAAAGACATAAACATCTCTAAGTAATTTACCTAAAAACATAGCCCAAGAATCGTTTTTAAACATGCAAATATATCCAGCCTTCATCAAGGTAAAACCTGTATCTGACATCTAATAGAGACTCAGAAGACATGCAGAAGAACAGGAATATACAACCCACGAGGGAGGACCAAGGAGTCAAAACCAATCTGCAAGATAACATGTACAAATGTCCTTTGATACTGATAACTACACTTTACACAGTCAAAACAGTGGAGGGAGCCTAGAGCATGGGAAGGAGACATGGAAGACAATTTATAAGAACCTACTAATATTTGGAGACAAACACAAGATATATCAACTCAATACCATAAAACAAAGACATGGGTTTTTCACAATTACAATGAGGAGCTTAGCCAACACAGGAGACAGGAATAAAAGATGAAAAACTCACAGAAGACAAACCTGAAGAGAATAAAACAAGGCTCTTGACAGATGACCAGCAAGTGGGGTCAACAACATACTGACTACATAAAAGTAGACTTTATATGCAGGTGACACTTCCCCACACTAGGCTCCCCAAATATCCTACCCAGACAGGGACCTGCAAGTTTTCTCTGGGTGCACCAACAGCCTCAGATGAGCTTTCTGCTGCAAATGGCAAAACTAGATCAGTTCATTATAAAGTCAAGCTGACAAGTCCTACTAAACTGCCTGGTTCTGAGAGCAATCAGGGATGATTTTTAAAAAAATGCGTTACAAAACAAAAATGGAGCAGAGCTTGGCAGTGAACTGGGTACTGTTAATTCCTACATCTTTCCTCTTAGAGGAAACTACATTAACTATCTGGGGTAAAGAAATGATTGTGATTGTTTACAAGGTCTAGTTATTTTTTAAAAAATCTATTCAGAATACCAGTGCTGATCTTATATTGAGGAATGATATGTTAGTGGCTGGCAGTATTACAGTTGGATAAAAGGTCCAGATATGCTCACATGTAAATTTTCTTTCATACATTTTTGTAGTTCAGGAGTAATGTTTTATAGTTATTTTATGAACAAGAAGCAAAGTGTTACTAAATTCGACTGAGTCTTCAAAAATCTGCTCAAAAATGAAAGCCTTTACATTATGAATTACTTGATGTACTTAACTATTTCAACCAGAGGAACAGTTGAATAAAATTTCACCTCATCAAAGTTCCCAAGCAAGCAAGCATATTAAACTTGGGAGTTGGAAAAGATGGACTTGTACCTCATATACAAATTCTACTTACAGATATACACTGAAATTTAATAGTTAAAAGGAGCACACTGAGCAAAAGGAATGATTCAAACTTCACACCTTGAACCTCCAGGTGAGTCATAAGAAAGGTGCATCATGATGAACAACTTGTCCCTAGTTCCAGTCATCCCTAACCCTGCTACTGTTGCCACCTCTTCAGTGTACCTAGGTATAATAAAATGATGCGGGCAAGGCAGCACCAGTCTCATCAAAGACATTCCTTCAGTGAACAAAAGTGTCAATCTAAGTTGTGGATGTAGTCATGCAATTTACCCAATGATGTTCTCCAAAGCTATTTTAACTTAAAACACACACACACACACACACACACACACACACACACACACACATATATATATATATATATATATATATATATAATTCCTTAAAACTTAAAAAAGCAAAAAATATTGAACTGACCCTGAGACCAAAAAAGAGACAAAAAAAAAAAGTGCTCAAAACTAAACTGGAAAATAATAAAATGGAGAATTCATATCCCTCTACCTCTATGGTCTCAATGGAACTGCTGTGTGTCCACACCACAACCAAGCTAACTCTAGTTTACAAATGAAATAACTCAACATCCTAACAAACAAACAAACCAAGGAAGCGTTTTATAATAACTACTTACAATTTTTATGTGTATGCATGTGTGTTTATGTGTGGGAGTATATGCACATGGGAGCCAACTGTCAGTGGAGAGTAGACAGGGGGTGTGAGATTCCCTGGAACTGGAGTTACGAGCAGTGAACTGCTGAATGTGTGGGTGCTGGGAACTAAACTCCATAATCTAGCAAGAGCAACAAGCTGAGTCATCTCCCCAGCTCCTATTTATTAAGTTTTATTACACTTAATTTTGCCTTCTGTATAAAGGGGTCAACAAAGTCAATTAGGCTCTCTTAATCTCGGAGGTTGAATTTACATCTCCAACTGCAAATAGAAAAATATAAGGGAATTGCTCGTTGGACTTACAAACAGTATTGAGTAAAAACTAAGCATTTATAATTCAAGTTATACCAAAGCAGTTTCAAATGATGAGGCATGTAAACTAGCCAGTACATTGGTTACGTATACGCAATGGGATGATTTGGTTAGACAAAAAAAAAAATTGTTACAAGTTAAACTTAGAAATCATAAGCCAAAGAATAAGATTAGAATCCAAATACCTCACCCAAAGCAATGAAGCTTTTTATTATATACTGCACTGCCAATGTTTTGCCTATTGGAGAATGGGGTCATCTGTGCCATCTGGATTACGAAATCTTGCCACTGTTCTAAAGAGGATTGTACTGTCTCACGAAAATGCAACATACCCTTCCTATAGCATCAACTATCCGATTGCACGTTCATGTTTTACGTCAAAAAAAAAAAAAAATTCAGTCCCCACAGACCTGAACACCTTTTCTAGAAACATAAATTTGGAAATATAAGACTCAAAGCAAACGAAGCTGAAGAAGGTAGGTAGTAAGGGAATTTAGACTACTGTATTAAAAAACAACAACAACAATAAAAAACCCGACAAGACTACATCGACACTTGTCAAGATGTCCCAAATAACGGGCCCGATTCCCTGGCGGCTGCGTGTCAGAACAAAAGAGGCCTCCGGGAATGACAGTGCCGCAGTGCGAGGTCGCCGGAATCGGGGTGACAAGGAGAAACGCGGTGCCCACGGGAGGAGGATCTGGAACGGCGAAGGCCGAGGCTCCCACCCGAGGGAAAGCCACTGCTCGGGAGACGCCCCGCTCCGCCCGGCCTCGCCCTCACTAGGCTCCAGCCCCGAAGCGGAGCCGCACAGACCGGAGGAGGGCGGAAAAACCCAGCTCGCACGGGCCGCGAGCCCCAGGCCGCCTTACCCAGCTCGCCACGGAGCACAGCCCCAAAACGCTCCCCATCGCCGCCGCGTCACCAGCCAGGCGCGTGCCGACAAGATGGAGACAGCTTCTTTCCTCCTTTTTTCTGGGCTTATTTACTGTCTGTCAGGCACTTCCGGCGCAGACGCACCCGCCCCTCAGCATAGCGTGCGTCACTTCCGCTCAGACCTGGGCCCATAGACTGCTGCCGGGCGTGCGCAGTGCGCTTGCCCGGAGGAAGGGTGTGGTCTTCAGCGATGCTACCTCGGAGTACCAAAGCGAGAAAATAGATTTGTGGTTTCCTCGTGTGGGCCTACTTCGCCAAGTAAAGAAGACTGTGTTAGCGAAGGCCCGTGCCATATTGTCTTGAATTTGGACGTTAGAAGTGCTCTGAACTGTTACTGTTTTTTGAGGCATTGGTTTCTCTTGGGATTTAGCCATCTCATTACCACTTAAGTCTCCTTTTTAGTTTTGTGTTCTTTGTTGTTGTTCTACTAACATACGCATTTGATTCCTGCAGCCACTATGTGGAACAACTTTCACTGGTATATATGTGTGTGTGTGTGTGTGTGTGTGTGTGTGTGTGTATAATTTTCCCAAGTTTGCCTTTCCATTCTTTTGTTTACTATTGATGCACATTTTAACATCTTTTTTTCTAGTAAGATTTTTCCAAGTACATGGTTTGTACTTGAAAAATGCTTCACTTAGTTCAGACATTTATTATAGTATAGGCGTTTATTGACAGCTATCCGGACATACGATTGACATCCTTGTTTTAATATGTGTATGTGTTCATAGGAAAGTGCTGATCCTTTTTTTTTTCTTTCTGTAATTTGCCCTTGAAAATATTCCATGAGAAGAGTTTGGTACACAGACATCACGTTGAAATACTCATTAAATATTTTAAAATAAATATCTCATAAAATTGACAAAAAAAGTCGCATATAGAGGGGTGGAATAACCCTTATTAATCTGGCAGAACTACAACTGTTAACTAATACAGACCAAAGTGTGGGGATGAAATTGCAAACAAAAGATAATCAGCGTGTGTTTTGAGCGTGCTAATCTATAAAGTCTCTGGAATGAGTCTCCTAGTATTTGGAAGTTCAAGATTGAAAAACAAAACAAACAACAACAACAAAAAACTGAGCTACAAAATGTTCAGTGAATCCATTTGTAGTTGAAGATAGATATGGAAGACTGGCAAACATTGAAGTTACAAGAGTCCTGAAAGTAGAGCCCAACATTTCAAGACATAACTATCACGTAGAGGCTATTTGTACCTCCTCTGATTGATAATGTGACCTCTATACTCTCTTTCGCCCAAGTGTAAAGCTCTGTTTTCTCTATAAGTTGTGAAGACACTAGCTGTTATGGTTAGTATTGTCAACTTAACAGAATCTAGATTCATCTCTGGTCATACCTATGCAGGGTCATCCTGATTACTCTAATTGATAGGAGCCTTAATTGTGAACAGAGATGTGATGGGCTATAACCTGAAGTTACAAGCTGAAATAAGCCCTTGCTCTCTAAGCTTCTTTGATGAGAGTATTTTATCACTGCAACAATAGGAAAAGGGAAGGGAGGGAGGGAGGGAGGGAGGGAGGGCAGGTGGGTGGGAGGGAGGGAGGGAGGGAAGGAGGGAAGGAGGGAGGGAAAGCAAGACTCCATTAGTAAGATGCATGATTTTTCAAAAGCTTAGTGTCTTTATTAACACTATACAGGTGTAAAAATCAATTATAGAATTGTAAGGGTTACATAATATGACATGTTTTTACAAATGCAAATGCTAGCACCATACACAGGAATCCATCGAAAATCAACACAGGTTGTTTTCTCTACTTTCTTCCCTACCAAAACTACTACTGTCTGTGATTTGCCAACCTAGGTTGGATACAGCCACCACCTAATGGGTTGTGTCAGTTTCTCAGGTGATGTCTCCATGTTCCTTTACTTTTTTTTTTTTTTTTTTTTTTTTTGGCAATATCTGGGATGGATATAATCAGCTAACTTATAAAATGGAGTTTTCTTCCCAGACATTTGATACTCCTATGAAGGAGACCCAGATATCATTTAATATTTGTTGCTCATGTAGAGGCCTCCTATTCAGTTGCAATTTCTGGTCTCTGTTATGTCTTTTCCTCAGATGTATAATAATTTATGTGAGAACATTGTTTGCTATGTCTGGTAATAGAGTTATATGTTAATTATAAAAAGCATGACTTCTATGAACAAACTTTGGAGAATCTGCAGTTATGCACTACCAGGAGAGATGTAGCAGGTGAGAGACTGATAGCATGAGAATAATTTTTTTTCAAGAAAGAACTTTGCACACACAAAATGATTCATGTGGATGCCTACTAGATACTTAAATATCAAAAATATCAGAAAATATCAAAAAGAGGAAATTATGTGTTCCTAAAAATCTAAACATTTTCAAAATATTTTAGAAGCATAGTAAGATGAGAAATGTCATGACCATTAACTCTTTTTGTCCTCAAGAAATAAAACATTACAAATAAAGTTGTTTCTGGTTGTATTTATGCCTGCTCTCTTGTTAGAAACGAAGACAGTGTACAGCCAACAATCTATGCTGTTATAGCTTCAGTTTGGTGCCATCACATTGCAAATTGTGCTTAAAATTAGATTTCTCAAAGCACTCTTCTCCACTTGTGTTTGAGTTGCCCTGATGTTGGATAACACAAATTTATCACATTTACTATGGAAAAGATGAAATATTTCATGCTGTCTGTTGACACTTTTGATCAGTGATAATGTTGACAACTTTTCTTTGCTTATTGAACAATGAGATATACTCTTCTAGATGAAGTTCCTTTTCAAGCCTTTAAAAACGTTACAGTTGGACTATCTACCTATTTTTATTGATTTGTGGATGGCCTTGTATAAATTTTAAATATGAATCTTATAGAAAAAGTATAGTGAGAAACTCACTCCTTAGTCTGAGCTTACTTATTTTTTTTTCACGTTGTAAAACACCATTCTTCAATCACTACTGTGACAAAATTTTTAAAGTCATTTAAGTGTCATAATTAGAGCATTTGTCCTTTGAGTTGCATGACTTTATTTATTGTTCAAAACTTATTTCCAGTCCCAAGATTTAGAAGACATTTTCCTCTGTATATTTGCTTCTAAGTCTTGGATTTTAGTTTTCACACTTAAATGCTTAAACCATCCATGTGTGATGTAAGCTAGAAATTCCACCAGTGATATGCTGGTAACTCCACCAACCCCAGAAGGTGGGAATGCCTTGGTGACCAATAGTCAGTCAAAGGTTCTCCAGGGAGGGAATAAGGATTAAAAAGAAAAAAGGCAATTAAACAACACTGTAGCATGACTCCAGCCACTTCTGAGGCTGAAGCAGTTTTATTTTTTTCCAGTCTGCTTTTATATCTTTCTAAGTACATGCAAAGGATAAGGTCAGTCCTAAGTCATAAACAAAGTTGTTAAGGAATAAACAAAGCATAGATAGAATAGGTAAGGAAAAACACTTAGACCTACCCATGATTACTACATCCCGGGTCTTAACAAGACCCATCAAGATACAAAGAACTTGAGCCTACTTCCAAACTCTAGCCCAAAGTCAAATTCCTGCCTCAGTCTACTTCTGTATTCTAGCCCAAAGTCAAATTCCTGCCTACATCTACTCCTGTATTCCAGCCCAAAGCCAAATTCCTGCCTGAGTCTACTTCCACATCCTAGCCCATTATCAAATTCCTGCCAAATTTCTAGAAGGCGGCCCCCAAAACTCTCCACATCTTGGTATGTGGTGTTTCCTGTTTTCCACTGTATAAACTCTCTCACGGGATGATTTCAAGGTGCCAGTGGTTTACCAATATACTTTTGAAATTCTTCAATATTTAGCATGTAGTGAGCTGGAGACACTTCTGGTACATGCCTAAGTAAAATTATATTTTAGTTTTTCATATAGATAATAAATCTTCCTACTAAAAGTTATAGAATAACTAAAATACTTTTAGTTATTCATCTCACACCCGCAATGCCTCTACTGTGATATATAATTTTTCCACATAAATAGATAGGTGTTTGTTTCTAGACTTTACATTGGCTTATCTACATTTGTGTATCTTGTACATACTTTTAATTGTAGCATTTTGAAATGAGTTGTGATATTTCTAAAGAGACATATGTTCTTTTCTTCAAATGTATTTTTGCTAATCTTAGTTTGTTATTTTTCTATGAATATTTTAGGATAATTATAAAATTTCAGTGACAAATTACGTAGTCACATTAACCGTGAGGCTTTGCTCATATTTTAAAAGTATGTCTTAAGTATCTGTATGAGCTTCTTCATGATTAATAACTTTCTCCATGAAAATACTTAATTTGGGGCTGTAAAGTACTTTATTAAGTGAGATTGTATTTCTACTGGACAACTTAGTGAACAACCTTGAATCTTATCACTATTACTAGCCACTTAAGTTATTATTACTAGTTACAGCTAATTATGATAAAATCAATGGGACAATCTTGCTTCTGTTTATTAGAGTTTTAGAATCAGTTGAAGGAAAAGTACCCTTAATGTTTTAATTGCAGGAGACTGTTATTTCCAGTACCAAAAATGTTCTAGGTGTCAAAGAATGCAATAGGAAACATTTATATGCTAGTAATTTTAGAGTCTCAAAGAATAATTGATTAGGCTAATGAAGAAAGACGGTATTTGTAAATTTAAGATTTTTGTCTTTTGTTGTGTGCAAGAAGATGACTGATTTATTCACACATTTTTTAAGCTTTGTTGTTTTTTACACTACTCACCAGATAGGTTTCTTTCTGAGACATTTATCAATGTTAAAGTTTTAATTTTAATTCACTAGGAGTACACAAAGCACTCTAGTTCACTTACTTTATCAGCTGTAATATGAAATGGATTTTTCTTTATTAAGTAGTTGCACACTGAATAATTGAACACAGCAATACATAAATTTGGAAGATTATTTGTTAGAATAGTTGTGGACAGCAGTCTTTTTACTTCTTGCCTGATGTTCAAGAGAAATAAAATGAAATTTTTTTTTCTCTTTTTTGTTTTTCAAGACAGGGTTTCTTTGTGCTGTCCTGGCTGTCCTGGAACTCACTCTGTAGACCCCTCTGGCCTCAAACTCAGAAATCTGCCTGCCTCTGCCTCTGCCTCCCAAGTGCTGGGATAACAGGCATGTGCCACCACTGCCTGGCTTTTTTTTTTTTAATAAAATGAAATTTTAATCAAATTTGAACTCAAACCTATAAAAACAACACAAAACATACTTTTCCAATATGTATAAGCTATGTATGTATATAGGAATATGGTTTCTTTTGGTTTTTATTTCCTTATTTCTAAATTTATTTTTCAGTGTCCCGTACTTTAGGAAATTCATTTTCTTCTTTGTAAAATGTGTGTTATACCAGAACTTAATGTTCTGTGAAAGTTAAGTTTTATTTTTTGAACCATGGACCATGCAGTCATTAGGCAATCCTCCTGGACCATTCTTTTATCTTTTATGACTTTTGATTATAGAGTAGCATCAGAGAAGTCAAGGTTATATTCTTTATGAATATAAATGTTTTATGTGATCAATTAGGATGAAATATATGCTTTAACATTAACATAAGTTCATAATCTTTTAAGAGAAATTTAGAAGAAATCCCAAGATGAATGGTGTAATAGAGATACACAGAAGGGGGCTGAGTCATAGGGTACTAGGGAAGAACTTTTCATCAGAAGACATTCTAGGTCCCCCTCACACAACTATAAATAATGAATTGAGCCACCATGTAGAGTGTGGGTATAATGATTTGACCCTAAGAACAACAGAAAATAGAAAAAGCTGACTTGATAAGTTTTATCCACATGCATTGAAATTTCATATTGTACTGCAAAAATGTATACAATATTAAGGTTTAATAAGGAGTTGACAGATACATAATTATTAAGTTTTATGGTAATGTTAAAGGTGTCGATAATAGATTTGTAAAGAATGATATTAACCAGTTTTTCCCAGTATGAGTGAAGTTAATGTATTTAATTTCTAGAGCTAATAATTTTGTCTGAAATGTGAACTTCTTGTGTTCCAGTTGTTTAAGTGTTAGAGGAATATTTTCCCAAAATAATTTCTTGTCCATCCCCACAAGAAATGCTTTTAAAAATATCTTAGTACATGAATTATATTTTAAAAATTAATACAAAAGTTATTCTTCTTAGGTCTCATAATCCACCGGTCTTTATATGAATCTCTCATCAGCTTTAAAAGAAAGTTTTAAATGGATTGTCTGTCTTACTCAAAGTTCTGTTGCTGTGAAGAGCTACCATGACATTATAAAAGACACCATGACTCTTACAAAAGGAACATTTAATTGGGGATGGCTTTCAGTTCAGAGGTTAGTTCATTGCCCTAGAGAGAGAGACACTGGGCATGGCTTGAATATTTGAGACTCCAAAGCCCACCCCCAGCAACACACATTCTCCACACCTATTTCAACAAGGACACACATCTAAATAGTGTCACTCCTTGTGCCTATGCCTATGCCTATGCCTATGCCTATGCCTATGCCTATGCCTATGCCTATGCCTATGCCTGTGGGGGCTGTTCCTATTTAGACCACCATGAACATAAGAAACAATGTAGAAATGGAAGATTTTTAGGAAAACTAAGCTCCATTTATTTTTGGTTTTGAGCCTTTAATAGCTGGACCATCTTTCCAGCCCAAGTTCCACTTTATATGGAAATTATAAATTATACTGCATAATTCCATAATTCTAAAAAAAGTAAAAGACACCTTGGCTTCTAAAAATAAAATGTCTCAATTTGAATAAAATCTGAAAATAATTTCTGCAGAGATGGTTAAGAGCAATTCTTGCTCTTGCAGAGGATCCAGGTTCGATTCCCAGCACCCACAGAGTGGTTTATAGACATCTATAACTAACTTCAGATCCAGGAATCTAATGTCCACATCTGACCTCCACAGGCGTCAAGTGCACACATGATTCACAAACATACATAAAGGCTAAACACTCATACACAAAAAAATAAAATAAAGAAATCCTTTAAAAAAAATCTAAAGATAGTTTTGGGTTATATGACCTAAGGAGAGAAAGGGCATATGGGTATTTTATGGCATTCTTCCTAAAGTAATTCAATTCCAAATTTAAACGTTTAAATATTTAATTAAATATTTGAATAGTTAATCAAAATTTCTGTAAGAGTAATCCAGAGATTAGAACGTAATAACCCATAGGTGTCACTATTAACTTAGAATTTGAAGATACCACATTGTGATGTTTTCTTTTCAGTGAGTTTGTATAATGGAAAAAAAAACTCAAAAATGAATAATTTCAAAGGTACAAAACTTCGCCTTTTTATCTGTATTTGATCTTACTGTTAAAATAGCCAAAGAACAATATTCCTTTCACATGGGCTTTTCTTTTGCTAAAGACTACGCCGTTGTGTGCCACAACTAGATACTTTTTACACCAGTGAGGTAAATAGTACAAGAATTCACTACATCAGGAAAACCTTCCATAAATTCAGGAAAAGAGTGTATAATCACAACATAAATAATGACATAGGCTGAGATGCAAACGTGTCTAATGCTAAACATGCTATTTTCTAAGAATTAAGAAGAGAGAGAGAGAGAGAGAGAGAGAGAGAGAGAGAGAGAGAGAGACTACTTAAAAAATACTAAGGAAATTTCCAAAGCAGTTTACATCTTAATGGAAGTTAGATAAAGTGTTTATGACTTCACGCCAGCAAGATGGTTCAGCAGGTAAGGCCTTTTGCAATCATGGCAACCTAAAATACACGATGAAGGAGAGATTCAGCTAAGCTACTGCACGTTGTCTTATGACTTCTACATGTGATAATAGTACATATATCCAGACACATACAGAAATGCACTCGAGAAAATGGATATAAATGTAGTTTAAAAGTGTAAAAATTATTTGTTGACTTTACATAGAGTTCTACAAAATATAAGATAATTATACTGAAAACTTTATATTGAGATAAAGCATTAATTGAGCAGAAAATTAAATTATATTAGAGGAAGAAACTACTCTCAAATTTCTGAATTCCTATGAAACATGATATAAGAAGATCCAAGTTACCATTTGCCCATATAAATCTGAACCACTTTTGAAATTTGACATTTCTAATATCCATATTAAAAAGAATAAAAGGAACAGATAAAATTATTTTGGATTGCATATTAAGTAAACATATTGCTGACCCTCATGCACTTTTTCACACCTCATTCTGTTGCCTGCAAATCCTGCTTCCTCATGGTTCCTCAGTGAATCCATGCATAAAGCTCTGATGTGAGTGTTCAAGGACTGTGGGAAGCTTTTCTCCCAGTTTGTTCCTACTAGCTCTCCATGCAGAAACAGATTAACTAAACTTATTAGATGGGAATGTGTCAAGCACATAGTTAAATCTGGAAGGAGGCTGCCTTTGCTTAAGTGTTACTCCACTCCAGGTTATCTATGAATGAATCAACAGATTCCATTTCCTGAGTTTCATGTTACCATATTTATATGTTTATGTGAAAAGGAATTGAAAGTATGTGCACAGATAAGTGTCTGACCCAAGGGAAATGTTCTCTCAATGATTATCTATGCAACAGGGTTTCCCCTTTCCTTGGTTCCCTTTTTATTAACTCCCATCTCATTTTCTTAATCTTTTGCACTATATATCCAACAGTTAGCCAAAGATTTCCATATAGCTTTTTTTTTCCCTCAGGATAAATTCGTCTGAGATAGGATAGCGATTTCAGATGATTCTAACAGTCAGTTCTACAAGAGAATCACATTTCTATTTTATGTTAATTTAACATAAAATAGAACACCGATCTATTGTTAAAAGTATCAAACTCCCTTCTTCTCCATATTTCTTTCTCTTTTGCCTGACTGCCTTTTCCTCCTTCCTTCCTTCCTTCCTTCCTTCCTTCCTTCCTTCCTTCCTTCCTTCCTTCTTAACTTCCTTCCTTCTCTCCCTGTGTCTCTGTCTTTCTATTTCTTCCTCTTATTTCATCGCATATCTTACTTTACTTAACATTATTAAGTCCCCATACTCAAGAAGAAAAGGAGACTGAAACATGTATAGCTGATCTTATGTCAGTGAGAGTATAGTTGCAGAATGACTAACTAAACTATTATCATTTTGAAAGACATAAAATGGACTATTTTGCCATAAAGAACTTTCTTCTACAATGAGAAAAGCCTCTTCCAGGTGCAGCCTCACCCTCCTGTCCCTTGCTTGCCACATTCTTAGGCTCAGTACCAAAATCATGTTACATGTTAGTTCTTAAAGCACTAACCGGACATAGGAAGCTCTGATAGCTTTCTTATGTGCACTCTCACACAGGCACAGCCTTGGAACAAACCAGGACACATTCCAGATCTCTTTGAGACCTACTTCTCTAATATTGATCCTACTCCTTTAAATTTTAAAAATGTGTAATCTTCTCAACAATAAAAAGTACAACAAAATACGATTCTATACAAGTTATACATTTTAAACATGCTAAAATCAGAAAGTTAGAATTTATTGTCACAATAATTAAAACTAGTCATAAGAATATATTATATTGTCATGAAACAGAAAAACCTTCCTTTTCTGGGAAATAAATTCTTTAGATTGTATCAAAGCTAACTTGCACTAATTGTTCTTATTTTTTACAGTAAAGATTGCTTAAGCTTGAGCATAAATTGTTACTCACAGTGACACTATACATCTTAATTACTTAATATTTTTTCTTAATTTTTTATTATTTAAATTCATTTTGTACATTTAACATATTAATAATATTGAGTATTTTGAGAATCAAATAATACATAAAAATAGTTCAACTTTCATATTCATATCCTTTTATACCCTAAAAATATCATTAATGATTTTTTATTAATGAATATTTAATTCTATCCATAACTGAGGATCCTATATCTAATGTATACTAAATTGTTTCAAAACATACAAAATATTCTTTGGGAGTTAAGCATAGAAAAAGAGCATAAAATATTAAAAATGAATCATGAAGAAATATATTCAGAAGCCCATATATGATACCACCTGACATAGTGAGTTTTTAAAACATATTATATATCTGTGTACATTTTCTTTTTTAAAATTTTTTACTAGGTATTTTCTTCATTTACATTTCAAATGCTATCCCAAAAGTCTCCTATACCCTCCCCCCCACCCTGCACCCCTACCCACCCACTCCCACTTCTTGGCCCTGGCATTCTCTTGTATTAGAGCATATAAAGTTTGCAAGACCAAGGGGCCTATCTTCCCAATGATGGCCGACTAGGTCATCTTCTGCTGCATATGCAGCTAGAGACATGAGCTCTAGGGGTACTGGTTAGTTCATATTGTTGTTCCACCTATAGGGTTGCAGACCGCTTCAGCTCCTGTGGTACTTTCTCTAGCTCCTCCATTGGGGGCCCTGTGTTCCATCCAATAGATGACTGTGAGCATCCACTTCTGTATTTGCCAGGCACTGGCATAGCCTCCCACGAGACAGCTATATCAGGGTCCTTTCAGCAAAATCTTTCTGGCATATGCAATAGTGTCTGGGTTTGGTGGTTGTATATGGGATGGATCCCCAGGTAGGGTAGTCTCTGTATGGTCCATCCTTGTGTACATTTTCTTTTTTTTTAAGATTTATTTATTGTCATGTGTATGTACACTGTAGCTCCCTTCAGACACAGCAGAAGAGGGTGTCAGATCTCATTACAGATGCTTGTGAGCCACCATGTGGTTGCTGGGATTTGAACTCAGGACCTTTGGAAGAGCAATCAGTGCTCTAAACTGCTGAGCCATCTCTCCAGCCCTTGTGTAAATTTTCTAATAATCAGTTTATTTAAAAAATATTATCAGTGTTTCTAGGAGAGAAATTATTTTATCAGTAAGTATATTTTTAAAATTTCAAAATAGCAAAAACTCTTTGAAGTTAAACATTAAGAAAATGCTCGGGCTGGAGAGATGGCTCAGCAGTTAAGAGTACTGACTGCTCTTCCAAAGTTCCTGAGTTCAAATCCCAGCAACCACATGGTGGCTCGCAACCATCCATAATGAGATCTGATGCCCTCTTCTGGGGTGTCTGAAGACAGCTACAGTGTGTTTACATATAATTAAAAAATGGTAATTTCAAGTACAGTGAGAAAAGTTATCAATAATATTTCATGATGTTTATGGAACATGATATTAATATTTTCAACTGTTAACATTCAACAAACACAATAATTACTTTAAGATATATTTCATTGTTATGTCTCCCTTTTTTCTGATTTTATTAATTTGGATACTATCTCTGTGCTCTCTGGTTATTCTGGCTAAAGGTTTACCTTGTTGATTTTCTTAAAAAACCAGCTCCTGGTTTGGTTGATTCTTTGTATACCTTTTTTGTTTGTTTGTTTCTATTTGGTTGATTTTAACCTTGAGTTTGATTATTGAATAGTTATCATTGAGTAGAGTGTTGTTCAGCTCCAATGTATATGTGTGCTTTCCCTTGTTTCTGTTGGTATTTAAGACTAGCCTTAGTCCATGGTTATCTAATGGGGTGCATGAGATTATTTCAATATTCTTGTATCTGTTGAGGCCTGTTATGTGACCAATTATATGGGTAACTTTGGAAAAGGTGCTGGGAAGAAGGTATATTCTTTTGCTTTAGGATGAAGTGTTCTATAAATATCTGTTAGATCCATTTGTTTCCTAACTTCTGTTAGTTTCACTGTGTCTTTGTTTAGTTTCTGTTTCCATGATCTATCCATTGCTGAGAGTGGGATGTTGACGTCTCCCCTATTATTGTATGGGGTGCAATGTGTGCTTTGATCTTTACTAAAGTTTCTTTAATGAATGTGGCTGCCCTTACATTTGGAGCATAGATATTTAGAATTGAGAGTTCATTTTGGTGGATTTTGCCTTTGATGAGTATGAAGTGCCCCTCCTTGTCTTTTTTGATAACTTTGGGTTGGAAGTCAATTTTATTCAATATTAGAATGGCTACTCCTGCTTGTTTCTTCAAGCCATTTGCTTGGAAAATTGTTTTCCAGCCTTTTACTCTGAGGTAGTGTCTGTCGTTGTCTCTGAAGTGGGTTTCCTGTAAGCAGCAAAATGTTGGGTCTTGTTTGTGTAGCCAGTCTGTTAGTCTATGCCTTTTTATTGGGGAATTGAGTCCATTGATGTTAAGAGAAATCAAAGAGAAGTTAGTGTTATTTCCTGTCATTTTTTTATGTTAAAGATGGGAGTTTGCTCTTGTGGCTGTCTTCCTTTAGTTTTGTTAAAGGATTACTTTCTTATTCTTTCTAGGATGTAGTTTCCTTCTTTGAGTTGGTGTTTTCCCGTTATTATCCTTTGAAGGGCTGGATTCGTGGAAAGATATTGTGTGAATTTAGTTTTGTCATGGAAAATTTTGGTTTCTCCATCTATGGTAATTGACAGTTTTGCTGGGTATAGTAGCCTGGGCTGGCATTTGTGTTCTCTTAGTGTCTGCATAACATCTGTCCAGGATCTTCTGGCTTTCATAGTCTCTGGTGAGAAATCTGGAGTGATTCTAATAGGCTTGCCTTTATATGTTACTTGACCTTTTTCCCTTACTGCTTTAAATATTCTGTCTTTATTTAGTGCATTTGTTGTTCTGATTATTATGTGTCGGGAGGAATTTCTTTTCTGGTCCAGTCTGTTTGGAGTTTTGTAGGCTTCTTGTATGTTCATGGGCATCTCTTTCTTTAGGTATGGGAAGTTTTCTTCTATGATTTTGTTGAAGATATTTGCTGGCCCTTTAAGTTGAGAATCTTCATTCTCATCTACTCCTATTATCCTTAGGTTTGGTCTTCTCATTTTGTCCTGGATTTCTTGGATGTTTTGAGTTAGGATCTTTTTGCATTTTGCGTTTTCTTTGATCGTTGTGTCCATGATCTCTATGGAATCTTCTGCACCTAAGATTCTCTCTTTCATCTCTTGTATTCTGTTGCTGATGCTCACATCTTTGGTTCCTGATTTCTTTCCTAGGGTTTCTATATCCAGGAAAATGTGGACTATGCTACAGAATGGACAGAACCCTAGAGCCATCTGAAAGAGGCTACCTCCATCAGACTGCCTGTAGGCAAGTCTCTGGGGGCACTCTCTTGATAAGCAGCTGATGTGGGAGGGCCTAGTCCACTGTGAGGAGTGCCAATCTTGGGCAAGTAGTCCTTGGTGGTACAGAAAAGCAAGCTGCAAGCCACAAAAAACAAGCCAGTAAACAATGTTCCTCTGTGGTTTTCTTTCAATTTCTGCCTCCAGATTCCTGCCTTGAGTTCCTCCTCTGGCTTCTCTTTATGATGGGCTATAATCTATAAGTTGA
The DNA here is from genome assembly GCA_902729485.2 of Mus minutoides. NCBI lineage: Eukaryota > Metazoa > Chordata > Mammalia > Rodentia > Muridae > Mus > Mus minutoides. The sequence goes on from CACVCL010020924.1 coordinate 66,559, forward strand.
AATAAACCCTTTCTCTCCCCAAGCTCCTCCTGGCTATGGTGCTTATTATAGCTTCTGGAAGCATCAAAAACTACCCTTTCTTCTTGAAGGAAAACAAATTTGCTATGAAAATCTGTGAGATATATAAGACCTTAATCATTATGCTCATAATCACACCAATCTATATTTTCTGAGCTGAACTGGTGTGTGACAGCCATGTCTATCTAATTACTTTTCAAATTTTTCTAAAACTACTTAAAACAAATACACTCATCTATGTTTAGGAAACAAATGCAGACATAAATCATAGCCAAATCAAGCAGCCACAAGTTCAATAAAGACTTTGTTTCAAAAACTAAGATGGACAGTAACTGGGGAAAATACCCTGTGTCAACCTGTGACTTCCATGTACATGTGCACAGGCATCTGTACACACATGTGCATAAGCCCACCTTAACACATATGCACACACCCCACACACTTGCAAAAATTATAGGTGAATGAATTAAAAAATGCTTTACTTTGAAACACTCAGAAGTCTTGCTTCAATGATTTTATATTTGCCAAGATTTTATTTTAAAATACAAATGAATATGTTTGTTGTTTTAAAAAAAAGTTTGATAACTAATTGTATGGATATGGCAATAAAAGACCAGTTCAGCTCAGAAAATGAAGATTGGTGTAATTAAAATCATGATTACAATCTTTATATTTCTCAGAGATTTTCATAGCAAATTTGTTTTCCTCCTAGTAGAAAGTGTGATTTCTTTTCTGCTTCCGGAAGCCCACGCACCACCTGTGAGCTGTCAGCAAATAAAGCTATTTCTGTCTTTTGCTTTCTCATTGCTAACAATTATTCCAATTGCATCTTATCTGACAATTCTCACTCTGCCACCCCATAGAAATAATCTATTATCCTTCCTGCAGTAAACAGCTAGAAAATCTAGATTCTTGGGAAGAAACAAAAAGCAAGGGTTGGTTTTATATTAATAGAATCATTTATCAAGGGCAAGTGTCAGGCTATAGTGATTCATATTTAGCCCTTGGGAGACATAGTTCAATAAAAAATTAAAATTCACCTTATTAGCTTACACATAAATGAAAATGCACTGGATAATATAATCAGCTAATCTAAATCTCTTGGAAATAAAGGCAAATAAGCCCTAAATACAAATATTATTATTTGCTCTGTTTTGGAAAGGATAAAGTGCCGAGTAAATTTCATATTATGAATGGTAAAATAAAGGCCATTCTCATTTTTTAACCACATAAAACATAAACTAAAAGTAGTTTAATATGTCTGCACCCTGGAATTGACCCTGTGCCAAGCTCTCCATACCCAAATCCAACCAGGAGAGAGCTGATCTCCCAAGAGTGCTGACATACCTGAGAGCACAGGTGAGACCACCACTTCTGCTCAAATACCTGGCCCAAGAGGGACCTGCCAGAGCCATCAGGACACAGGAACTAAGGAACATCTGGGGACAGGATCCTTCCTGTTTCTGTCTGTGTCCAGAGCTGACCCTGTGCCATAGCTCTCCAAACCTGTTTTGGGGATTAAACTTAGATCCTCATGCTTGTGTGCCAAGTCTTTTTCATTGACTAGGCCATCTCTACAGCCCCAAAGATTAAATTTTTAACAAAGAAACAAATTAAGACTTTTATTGTAATATAAAATTGTTGTACACGTTCCATTCCAATATTCTTTTACTTTTAAAGACTAACATCACTAAAAAAAATAGGTAATCTAGAGTTGTTTAATACTTTTTGCATATAGCAGTTGACAGAAATCACTGGTTTGGCCAGAAATATTATGAACTAATATTCCAAGTTCCAAGGATGCCTCCCTAGCACTGCAATTGAAGGTAGGTGCCAGGCACTGCCCTGAATAGTTATGTAAGTTCTGCAACACAAACTCATGTCCTCGTGCTTGCAAGCTGAACACAGGCTGAACACTTTATTGACTTAGCCATCTTTTCAGCTCCCTGTCAACCATTAAGTAATCCATAGTGAGGCCAATGCTTGCAATTTCCTCCTAAAATCTCCAACCTTGTCTATGGCAAACAATAATATAATTTGTAATAACTTTTAACTATATACTTAATACAAAAGAGCAAGAATTATTTGCTTCTTAATGACATAGTCTTTTTAAAAAAAAAATAGCTCAGGCCAGGCAGTAGTGGCACACACCTTTAATCCCAGCACTTGGGAGGCAGAGGCAGGCAGATTTCTGAGTTTGAGGACAGCCTGGTCTACAGATTGTGTTTCAGGACAGCCAGGGATACACAGAGAAACCCTGTCTCGAAAAACCTAAATAAATAAATAAATAAATAAATAAATAAATAAATAAATAGCTTGAAATAGTCATATAATTAAAGTGTATGAAAGTAATAGTACAGAAAACTGAGAGGATTAAAGGGGAATAAAGTATCCTTGAAGCTATTAAGTTTTCTGCAAATTTTATTTTATAGGCTTGGGTGTTTTGCCGGTGTGTGTGTGTGTGTGTGTGTGTGTGTGTGTGTGTGTGTGTGTATGTATGTATTATGTGCATGTCTGGTGCCTATAGAGGTCAGAAGACAGTTCAAATCCCCAGGAACTAAAGTAACGGATGGTTGGGTCCTATACAAGAGACCATGTGCTCTTAATTACTGAGCTATCTCTCCAGCTCCTCCTATTTTTTTTTTAAAGGGAAGAAGGCATTATTTTTGACTCATGGTCTGAGAATACAGTCTATTGTGGCAGGAAGACGTGGCTTTGGGAGTGTAAGGCCACTAGTCATCTGTGCCCACACTCAGAAAGAAGAAAGAGAAGTCTGCAGCTTCACTCTCATTTTCCTATGTATCCAGTCCAGGATGCAGCCTCAGAATGGTGACACCTACGCTCAAGGTCGTTCTTCCCTCTTTAGGGAAAGTGTCTGGGCATCAACCTCATTGTTACACATACAAGTGGATACCCTCAGCAATGCTTTCCTGTTTTTCTCTTAGAAATTATTTTGTTTGTTTGTTTGTTTGTTTGTTTGTTTTTCAAGACAGGGTCTCTCTGTATAGCCCTGGCTGTCCTGGAACTCACTCTGTAGACCAGGCTGGCCTCGAACTCAGAAATCTGCCTGCCTCTGCCTCCCAAGTGCTGGGTTTAAAGGCTTGTGCCACCACTGTCTGGCCTCTTAGGAATTCTTAATCCTGTAATGTTGATCATGAAATCAATTGCACATTCTTTTGAGATGAAAATGCAAATGTAAAAATAGGTCAAAAGAAGATTTACCCCAATGGCAAAAAAAATAGTTCCTCTTGAAATATATTTCAATATCCTGTGTAATTAAAAATGATTTAAGAAGGTTTAATTTTGAAGTAGCACACTAATGTAGAATTAAAGTTTTTTTTTCTCCTTATCACAGGCTTAGAAACAAAAAAGTTACCAACAAATATGAATCTGTTGCTCCAGTGGGCAACATAATTTTCTGCAAATTCCCTGTGAGGCTACTTACAGTTCTCATCTAGTTCTGTGGGGGCTGCTGTCTATAAAATAGGCATTAGAGTCCCTGAGGAACATCAGCAGTCAAGACAGAAAGAACAAGAAGCACAGTAGTGAAATGCCACCACACCCTGTATCTGAAATGCCACCACACCCTGTATCTGAAATGCCACCACACCCTGTATCTGAAAGACTGGTTTTCAAAGTGAATGCCAAAACAAAAATCCCAATATCAGTTGAAAACAGAAGTTGACATTCATGGATGTTTACCCTCTGTGTCTGTGAAAATTTTTCCATTTTTTTTATTCTACATGAGAAGAGTTTGTCTACGGTGACATGCCACTATAGGACACTCCATCCCCAGGGTGCTGTTGGGAGCTTCAGCCTCTATCACCGATTACTCAGCCAGCAGGGAGTGAACATTACCTCTTCTGGCCGGAGAACTATGTTTTCACCCGTTTGCTGCTGAATTTGCTCACTGAAATATTCAAAGACAAGTTCTATCTTGATTTCTGGGAACCTATAGAAATGACATGAGACATGAAGATTATGGACTAAGAGGATATGAGCACATGAATCCGTCCACCTGTCAGTCAGTTCAAGCCAGAGAAGAGAGTGATGGGATAGCTCGGGATGAAAAGAAGATCGAAGCTGCAGGATAGAACTTGGCTCTCAGGAATATTCTCTATCTGAAATTAGTAACAAAGCCAGAAAAGCACATGCAGCTCTAACCCTTAGAAGATGAAGTATATGACAATGGGATATTATCCTGACACATGCTTCTGGTGTGGTTCAACTGTCAGTACAGGAGCTACCTAGCATAGTGCAGATGCTCCAGTGTTGAGCAGATCTTGATCAGCTATTTTACATTCTCTAAGTTATAAGGACAACCAGCATACTGACAGGTTCAGGTACCATGGTATTGATCATGTCTTTTCTCATTCACAAGGGTTCCTTAACAAATCATTTCCTCGGGCTATATGTATTCCCCTACCAGCTCACAACAGGGTCCATACAGGCAGTGCAAGTCTAGATGGCCAATCAGTAGTTAGAGATGGATATCTTGAACCTGATGGATTCTACTCTACAAAACAGCAAGCATCTATGGGGAATGAGTGACAAAGAGAGGCCTGTGACATGTGGGAGTGTGGGCTGTAGGGTAGAACAGGCATCCCTAGAATCCTGAATCCTTAGCATCCTAAAGGAGTAATTCTAGCATGAGAGTCACAATCACCCTAGCAGACACCAGCATGGAGGTGGAGAAAAGGAATGTTCTCAGTGATCAGAGTCCTACAAAGGTGGACTTCTGGTCAATTCCTGGATCATAATGTGCCTCTTACCTTTGCACAAAATGGATATGGTTCTTTCCAAGTACAAGGCCGGCTTTTTGAATGCATGTGATTATAAAGCAATACTATGGAGAAGAAGAAAATCATCTGGGACTGAAGGATCAACATGTAGCTGTCCCTATGCCAGCCTGCTTTGGGGTGTTAGTTACAGTCCTTTGCGGTTCTGAGAGTTGTAATATGAACTTTTGGGGCATTCTAAAGACTTCTACTTCTACATCAAAGACAGGAGTAGTTACCAACTTTATGGTGTCTTATTCTCTCTGAAAAATCTCTTGGCCATCGTGTCTATGACAAAGTCAAAGACCACATGAATTAGAAAGGCCTTCACAGTAATTCTATGGTTGTAAATGGTAGCTCAAATCAAGCACAAGGCTTTGCACATTGAGCTGCACCCCTCCACTCTCCATCCCACTGAACACTTTTCAAACTAACATGGATATTTTGGATGAGTGCCTTAGTCATTTGATGAACTCCCCATATATGACTGTGCCCAAAGTGAATTGCATAAATATAGAATTTTTTTTTCCTCTTAAGAACAGCTGCTTCTTTAAAGTGTACACAGCTTGATGGTCAATTAATTGCCAAGCCATTTTTCTGTGGAGGGAGAAGGAAAGGGCTATCTGTGACTCACAGCATCTTGTCAGCATACTGCTATCAACCAGAGGCACCAATTGAAAGCCAGAAATGCCTAAGGCTACTCAGGAAAGTATTTAGGTCAGATAAAGCAATGTCACTCTGGAAGGTAGCTCCTTGTATCTGTACCAGGCTTTAACAAGCTCAACTAATTGGCCACCCCATCTCCTCATTTTTAAAAAAAGCCCTCCATAAATTAATCCTTGTAAATGGCATAAAACAAAAATATAATCTGCAAAAAACAAACAAGTAATCCTAACCCAGGTAGCCTTTTCTGGCTTTTCCCTGTTGGTAAAATTGGACTCAATCTTAATTTTCTGCTCCCATGTGAGTCTTGGGGATGTGCTCTGGAACACTGAGTTGGTAGACCAGAAAA
>CACVCL010020925.1:0-72339 GCA_902729485.2 Mus minutoides
TTTTTTTTTTGCCCCAATTTCACTGAATTCTTTCTTTGTGTTTTCTTTACACCCCTTGGAGTTTTGAAGAGGTTTATAATTAGTCTTTAATTTTTGTATGCTGGAGTTAATTTAGGGAATTTGTATTAAGAAGCATTTCTACAGCACTGGTTATATTGAGAATGAAGATACTGGCTCCAACTTGCATATTGTTAGTATTCATAAAATTAGAGTAGGGCATGTAATAATGTGAGTCTGTTATGGATAAAAAATGGTAATAAAAGAAAGTAAGTGTGGATGGGTCTGTTCTTGGGGTTGGAAATGGCTTGGGTGGAATTAATTTCACAAATGACCTTATTTGCAAGCTCATTCTAAGTATCCAGTTGCAGTAATTCAGACTGGCTGTTTTCCTTTTAGCATCCTATAATAACTCATACATCAAATTCTACAAAAATTGTATTCTCAATATGTTTGTCTTTTTGTTGTTTGTACTTATATATTGAGTGTATGTCTACATAGACTTCAAAGAGTATATTTAATAGAATCTGTTACTATGTGTCTCTGATCCTAATGAAAATAATTGACTATCTGGTTTCTATTTTACTAATATAACCTGTCTGAGGTTATTAGAATATCTATCTAGGAACATGACTGTTTTAAAAACTTTAAAGTTATGATATTGTTAATATATATATATATATATATATATATATATATATATACATGAATATCTATATTACTTTATATCTGCAGACTTTATAACAAATACCATTTACACTGGATTTCCACTTCTCTGCTGATGAGCAATTTCAAGCAGTTTTCAGGGTTAGAAACCACACATGTAAAATCACATACATGATTATTTTGAAGGAAATAAAATGAGACTGTTTGGATCCCACACTATACCCTCTGATGTTTTATAATTTCTTTTTTCTCCTCTATTACTCTTAACACTAATGCTTAAAGTCTATATTAAAATATCTCTATAAAACTGTTTTTATACTGACTGTTCCTGAAGTATCTTTCTAGTCAAAGTAGAAAATCCTGGTTGGTTCTTTTAAAAGTCCCTAAAAGATTTGATGAATTCCTTAGGCTGTTAAAGACAATAGATGTAATGTGCCTCCTATACCTGCCAAATACAATGCTGATAGTGTATTATTAAACTTGTGTTTATCTAGATTTTAATGGAATATTTTTAAATTGTTTTTGATAAGATACATTTCAAAATTTCATGTCAATGAATAGTACATATGTTAAAAAAAACAAACAACAATAAAATAAAGTAGCTGAATAATTTTAACAAATTGGTTTCCAAAGTGGTTGTACTAGTTTTCACTGCTACTAAAAATGAACACAAGCTACGCCTTATTCCATATGCTTGCCAGCATGTGCTGTTATTTGAGTTTTTGATCTTAGCCATTCTGACAGGTAGAAGATGAAATCTCACAGTAGTTTTGATTTCCATATTCCTGATGACTAATGTCTTTGAACATGTTTTTTTGTTTGTTTGTTTTATTTTTCGAGTCAGAGTTTCTCTGTATAGCCCTGGCTGTTCTGGAACTCACTTTGTAGACCAGGCTGGCCTCGAACTCAGAAATCCACCTGCCTCTGCCTCCTGAGTATTGGGATTAAAGGATTGCGCCACCACGCCCCACTTTGAATATGTTTTTATGTGTTTCATGGCCATTTGCTACTCCTCTATTGAGAATTCTCTGTTTAGCTCTGCACCATCCTTTTAAAATTATGTTATTTGGTTTTCTGATGTCTACCTTCTGAAGTTCTTTATGTATTTTGGATATTAGTCCTCTGTTGGATGTTGGGTTGATGAAGATCTGTTTTGTCCTATGGATGGTGTTCTTAGTCTTACAGAAGCTTTTCAGTTTCATTCTTCTGTACATATATGTCAATAACTGTGATAGAATGTTACTGAGGTACCATGAGAAAAATTATCAAAAGTAGCTTGCCTTCATAGCACAATACTTCATAAATCTTTTCCAACTGTGAATTGTTATATGAACATTTTATTATTACCCACTTGGTAAAAGTTTTGTTTACATATTCTCTTAACACTCTAAACTTGACATTCCCAAGTAGCTGACTTCTTCCTCCTTATCATAATTTCGTTTGTGTTAATTACTTTAAAAGTAGTGAGTGAGTTCTACCTCAAGACCCAGTTATACCACTCCTGGGCATATACCTAAAAGATGCTACAGCATACTACAAAGACACGTGCTCAACTATGTTCATAGCAGCTTTATTTGTAATAGCCAGAAAGTGGAAACAACCTAGATACCCCCCAATTGAAATTGATAAAGAAAATATGTAACATTTATTCTAATCAGCTGTTACAAGCTTTTTTTTTTTTTTTTTTTTTTTTTTTTTTTTTTTTTTTTTTTTTTTTTTTTTTTTTTTTTTTTTTTTTTTTTTTTTTTTTTTTTTTTTTTTTTTTTTTTTTTTTTTTTTTTTTTTTTTTTTTCCTTGTGCCTTCCTTTCTGTTTAGATTCTTTGGGTTTCTGGACATGGAAGATATAAATGCTTCATTTTTGAAAGTGGTAATTATGACCTTTATATTTTAAAGTGGTAAAAGATCATCTCTTTATAAAAAAAAAAACTAACTTTAAAATATTCTAAAATATTGTTAAATATATATTAATTATAACACTCATTGAATATAGTTATTAAATAATTGAATAACATCATGAATTTTGCAAGCTAATGGATAGAACATGAGAATATTATGCTAAGTCAGGTGCCTCGTCCCAAAAGCACATGGATGGTATGTACTCACTTAGAAGTGGATATTGGCCAGAAAATATAGGCAGCATGCTTCTCTCCAGAGACCCAAGGAAGCTAAACAAAAAGGAAGGCCCAAGTGAGGAAGCTTGAATCTCACTTAGAAGGAGGAATAAAATAGTCATAAGAGGCAGATGGAGGGAGAGAACTGGAAGGGAGGTGGGATGAAAAAGAGAATGGGGCGTGGTCAGGATCACGTGTGGTGAAGGACAGGAGAGATGGCTAGATGGCCATGAAAATGAGTGGAAATCTGCAGCTGACATGGTTGAAGAGGCGGGGGCAACTCCAGGATAAACAGAATAGGAGCAATTTTAACAGTAACTTACTACATTGGGCATATGGAACCTCAGAAGGCTACCCTCTGTAGCCAGGTACAACCCCAGTGGAGTAATCTAACCCACTCATAAAACTTTCAACCCAAAATTTATCCTGTCTACAAGAAATGTAGTCGTGGGTGATGGAACAGAGACTGATGGAATGGCCAAACAATTGCTGGCCTAACCTGACAGGTATATCATGGGCAAGCACCAATCCCTAACACTATTAATGGTATAGTTGCAGACAGGAGCATGTTGTCCTCTGGGAGACTCCATTCAGAAGCTGGCTCAGACAAATATACACACCAATAGCTAAACAGTACATGGAGCTTGGAGATTCCTATGGAAGAATAAGGGGAAGAATTGCAGGCCCTGAAGGGGATAGCAACTCCACAGGTAGAAAATAGAGTCAACTAACTTAGACCCTTGGGGTTTTCAGAGTCGAAACCACAAACAATATACATTGGCTGGACCTAGGCCTGTCAGCACATGTGTGATATGCAGATACGAAGCTTGGTCTTCATGTGGGTCCTAAACAGCTTGAGCCTGAGCCAAGGCTATCTCCAAAGCTTTTGCCTGTGGGATATGTTCTTTTAGCTGGGCTGCATTGTATGGCCTCAGTGGGAGATGAAGTACCTAGCTTAACAGAAAGTGGAAGTGCCATGGTTGGGGAATAGCCAAGGGGCTCCCACCTACTCAGAGGATGTGTGAAAGGGTGAGGGAGAAGGATTGTAGGAGGCTGTGATTGGAAGTGGCACAATGAGCCAGATGTAAAATCAATAAGTGAAATAAAAACAATTTTAAAAAGAAAGACTGAGCTTGGATATTGGCCAATGTTGAATAGGCAAGGTCACTCAGCTCTGTCTTAGAATAAAACTGAAGTGAACTGCTTCAATGAAAGTCCTATGTATCTTAGTATACCTTAGTCCTTAGGTATCTCCATGGTCAATGAGTTATGTAGGTGTTGTCTTCAGCAATAGGACATTAGTGTTAGTTTGTGGAAATTAACTTGTATAATCTTGGCAATAGTCTGGGTTCTTTGAGAATTCTGATAAGGTTCCTTTTACCAACAACTCAACTAGGTTTAACTTAATTCTTATACTGGAAGCTTCAGTTGGTAACAAGAGATGGGACTCAACTTCCTTGTTCATTTGTGACTTCATTTAGATTGCCTTTATATATGTACATGCTAGGAAGCTTTTACTACATTAAGTTTCTATACTACCCCACATATCCCCTTTAATATTAATTTTATTTCCTGGTATGTTCTGCCTCAACACATTTACACACACACCCCTGCCTTGCTCTGCCTGATAAGGCCTCATGGAAACCCATCATTTCTTCCATTTTCCTTTCCTAAGGAGATCTACTTATTACTTATAGTTTCTTACTTTATACCTACCCTCTTTGGTCCTAAGGATTGTACCTGGTTATCAAATACTTAATAGCTAATATCCACAAATAATTGAAGACATTACATTTGCATTTGGGATCTGGGATACCTAACTCAGGATGATGTGTGTGTGTGTGTGTGTGTGTGTGTGTGTGTGTGATTACTTTCACTTAACTGCAAATTTAATTGTGGCATTGTTTTGTAATGGCTGAGTAATACATGGTAGTTTCTATGTTTTTAAGTCTAAGTGATCTATGTTTTCTTTATCACATTCTCTGTTGAGGAACATTGAGATTGTTTCCAATTCCTAGCTATTATGAGTAAAATATCAATGAACATGGTTGAGCAAGTGTCCTTGTGGTAGGATGAAACCTACTATGATATATGTCCTAGCTAGTTCTTGAGATAGATCTATTCCAATATTTCTGAGAAAGGTAGATACTGATTTCCATACAGGCTCTACAAATTTTCACTCCCAACAGAAATGAGCAAGTCTAAAGTAAGGGGGTTGGTTCTGATGTTAAGGTCTTGTTCCCTGATTCTTGATCCCCTACAATGGTCACCTGTGAATGGAAGGTCCAAGGATCTAGTAGTTAGTCCCACAAGACTAGTACATTCCAACAGACGTGTGGGCAAGAAAATGCAAGCTGGTGATGAAAAGTGAATCTTCCTTCTATAATGCCTTTATGTAAGTCTCCAGCAGAAGGTGTGGCCCAGATTAAAGGTGTGTACCACAACACCTAGATCTGGGACTTGTTTTGTCCCAGGGTAACCTTGAACTAAGATATCTCTTTATCTTTGTCTCTTGAGATTCATAGCCACTATGTCTCAAGATATCCATGCCAAGATCTAGGTCAGAATCTTGTGTCTCCCATCCTGAAGAACTGGATCACAGGTGAGCATTCTAATTCTGGATTGTACTTCATTCCTGATATAGTCACGTTGACATCCAGGAATAACTATTACAGTCAGTAAATAAATCTGGAGGCCAATTGTTGGGCAGAAGGTACAAGTAGGACTTCCGGATACCAGGAGGAAAAGGTACACACAAGGAAGGAGAGAGAAGTTTTTTCCATCCTTTGCAAAGAGCAGAACACAGCAGCAACCTGAGGATTTGGGAGGTTCTGGGGCCTGTAGTCATTGCTACAGATGGGTGGCTGGGGATGTTTGGCAGGGTCTAGGTGGGACTAGCCACAGAAATTTAGGGCAGGTTGGAGGAGCAGAGATATAGATATTATTAAGGGTGTGCTTTTACTGGAGGGAGAAAGTCATGCTCAGCAAATGTGTCCTAAGGTAAGTTGAAAAGGAACAAGCTATGTGTATGTGTTTTATCCACAGATTCAAGGGAAGCTGGGGGCAGGGGTGCTGTTAGCACCCTCACCTCCCATAGTAAAAGATGGTAGCATAAAACTGCATGCAACAGTAAATGTTGCATTTATTACCTCATGAGATGAGAGTCTTACCCAGGTTTTGCAAATACATAGCTTGGGCTGAGTCTGGAGGATTTATTTCTCTATTCTAACCAGCCATAGATCTAGGCTTGGAAGCTTGTGGCCTTGGTACGAACTAATCTTCCTAGACGACTAATTTAGCCTAACTTCTCTTGGCTTCTGAATGAATTATCCTGCCTGGCTTCACACTACCTTTGACAATATGTTCTAATCTTTTTGGCTCATTCTCATTCTCTGTTTTTTTCTGTCTAGATGTTTTCTTTGTAAAACTGGCCCAGTAAAACTGCCATACACACACCACCCACCACAGACCATACCGCCACCTTTGTCTCTCACTGCTCCTAGTGGCCACTATACTGTTTTTGTTGTGTGATCTGTGCTTATGCTATCATTGACTCGTTTTGTCAAATCTTTCGTTAATTCTTCAGTTTGTTGGCCTTTCACTTTCAAAGATGGCTGCTTCCTTCTACAAATTAATCTTAACTTCATTTTTTGAGATTAAACGTGTATAATATGGGTGTGTATTCCAGCATGATCATATTTTGGATGTGATACCTTGCCAGAGCAGTAATGTTGGTGGATTAAAATTCCTCTACCGAAGAGAGATCCTCTTACTCCATCTACATCTTCATCATTATGAGTTGTCACTCATTTTGTTAATCGTGGGCATTTAGATCTGTGCAGAATGAAATCTCAAAACAGTCTTAATTTATATTTTCCTAGTGGCTACGAATGTTTAATACTTCGTTAAATGTTTCTCAGACATTTCAATTTCATCTTAAGGAAATTTTTTGATCTATATTCCAGTTTGTAAATGACATAATTTGTTTTATGGGAATATTTAAAATTAAAATATTATTATCATAGTAAAGACAAAAAATATTCCAAGGGTGATAAAATTTCAGTTTTAAAGAGAGGAAGGAAACTAGGGCATAGTCAGTCCAGGTGAATGGCTATTCATTCCCTTTCGTGAAAGAGATACCCATGTCTACTCTCTTCTTGATGGTGTGTTTACAGATCGTAGATTTCTACCCTTTCTTAATTTTCTGATAGCCAAATCCACTACGACCTCCTATCTTGGAAACCTTGCCATCAAGACTGTTCCCATTCAGATCTAGGAAAGAAGGGAACTTACAACCAAAACACAAATTATCCTAAGGCAAATTTAAGTTATTCACATTAAAGATTTGCTTGAGAGACTGGGAGTCTTATACTTGCATATGTGTAGGACTTTTATACTTCCAGTTCTTTTCAATTAGCTTTTACAGCAGAGACTAAATATCAGAAACTTTAGACAAGGAGTAGCCAAATTGATTTAGTGGAGCCTTAGATTTCTTCAAGTTATGTAGGAAACCTAACTCTTCAGGGCACATAATCAACAGCACATACCCTTTTTCATTCATACCCCTGGCTCTTTGATTCATTGGATGAATTTATTCATTAGGGTTATCTGGAAGGTCATACTGAACAATGCAGTCCATTTCAGGGATGTTCAGCCCTCTGCCACACCTGTGTACAGCAATATCCGTGAATCAGCATGGTAGAAATGCTTATTTTTGTTTAACCTTTCAGGGATGGTCAAGACAGTAAGTCAATGAGGTTCAGTAACTTACAATGACATTTCATTTATAATGCACAATGAAAAGAAGACTATCACTTTCTTCTGTTTCTTCTTAAGGAATGTGAAGAGCAGAAGGAACATCTCAGAGGGACCCGCAGTATATGGTTGTCCAAGTCTATCTACTGTGAAAACCTCTTCGTTTCCATAAACATCCAAGTAGTGAGTCCTTAAGCGTAGTCTGGGCAGCTCCCTGTCTTTGACTTTTTTAAACTGTTTGTTCTGCATGCGCCTAAGTGCTTTCTTCAGTTTTTGCTTTTGTTGGTATCAGGAACAGCAACATTTTTCTCTCTTTCTTCTTCTTGTGTTTTCTGTTTCAAATTGAGAGATGGACTTACTATTGTTTCTCTGTTGGATAAAGTGGTAGGCTTCTGGGGTGATCTTTTAACCTCTAAAACATTCTGTGTATGTGGGCCCAACAGAAGCACAGAGTAGAAACATATCTGAGGAGACAGTTGAGAACATACCCCATCTTTGAGTGGAATTATTGATTTTCTTGATATTTCATTTCTTTAGTTCTTTATATGTTTTAGATATTTGCCTTCTATCAGATGTGTAGTTGGAAAAAAATTTTTTAAAAAATCCTTTTTTTTTTTTTTTTTATTCTGTAGGATGTTGCTTGCTGATTTGCTTTGATGGTGTCATTTGCCATGAAAAAAGTTATCAGTTGCATGAGATCACATTTTTTAATTGCTTATATAGTCCCTGTGCTAATGTTGTTCTGTTAGGATAGTCTTTTCCTTTACCAATGAGTTCAAGGTTATTTCTCATTTTCTCTTCTATCAGGCTCAATGTATCTGGTTTTATGTTTATGTCTTTGATCAAATTGGAGTTGAATTTTGTGCCAGGTTAGAACTATACATTTATTTGGATTCTTCTATTTTTGCACGGATACCACAATATTCATATTACTATAGTTTTGTATTACAGCTTGAAGGAGAGGATAGTGTTACCTCCAGCAGTTCATTTATTATTTATGATTCTTTTAGTTGTCCTGTTTTATTTTTGCTTTTGTTTTTCCACATTAAGCTGAAGATTATCTCTTTAACGTATGTGAAGAACTGTCTTATAATTTTCATGTGGGATTTAATTGATTCTGTAGATTTCCTTAGTTGAATGGTCATTTATATTATATTAATCCTACTGATTCATGACCATGAGAGATCTTTTCATATTCTGAGATCTTTGTCAATTTTTCTTTTCAGTAGCTTGAAATTTTTGATCATACAAAACTTTTACTTCCATGGTTAGAGATAGCCCAAAATATTGCATGTTATTTGAAGGTATTACAAAAGGTCTTTGTTTCTGTCCTGTTATGGGAATCACTACACAATCCACTCAGATGCTCTCTCTGCTTTACAGGACTGATTCCACCAAGTTCTACTTAGTTAGTTTCCTTTAGGAATAATGGTAGAGAGATAAGAATGAGTATGGTAGAAGGTTGGGCTACTGGGGGGCAAGAAGGGGTTAGACTTGGAGGAATGAACAAAGCAGTAAAGAATGCAGTGGCCTTACATGTTTTTCCTTATCACAGTGGCATTTGAATTCTCAGGGAGTGCCTGATGGAACTAGGTTTAGAATACAGCAGTGAGTGGGGAAGGGGAAGATAGGGAGGGAATGTCTGTAGGCTTCATTGGAGATAAGGGAAGGGTGGATTGCTTGCTGTAACAGGTGTTCTATTGCAAATCTGGGGATAAGACTAGGGGTTGGATTTGGAGGATCAGAAGAAGAGGTAAAGACTTCTAGCTACTATGTCTGCTTCTCTGGCACGAGATGCCTATGGGTCTCCATGGAGTTCAGGGGATAAAGCATGGAGGTGGGAGGTAGGAGGTAGTGGGGATTAGAAGGGAGAAGGTCTCTTAGATCCACCGAAGATGAGTGTGGCAGGTCTGCTGAAAAGCTGGGGGAGAGAATGTGATATTTCAAATCCGTTAACAGTCATCTGGTTATATTTTTCACAGCTACTGGAATTGGAAATTTTCAAGCAGTAGCATCAGACCTTTCAAGTGAATGGTTGACAGATCCTGAAGTCACATTCTGTCGAGGGTTGAAGGGAGGCACACTTTTTATGCTAAATTTCACAGATATTGGTGAAGGCAATTTCATGAGCTTAAAGTACATCACTTCAGTAAAGCCAAATGAAATTAGAGGAACTTATACTCATTAAAGTATTATTTTATTTTTGAATATAACAAAAGTGAATATTGAATACTTTAAGCAGTTCGATTGTACTTTTGGCCTAAGGTCATGATATAATAGTTCAGACTTACTTTGGAAAGATGTTAGAACATATTTCAGCTTTTTTTTTTTTTAATTAAAAAAGACAAGTGAAAATGTGAGTACAGCCTTCCAAACCTTATTCTACTAAGCACAAAGCACATGGAAAGCTGCATAAATGTGAAATTAACTTTTTGCTGTTTAGAAAAAACAATTTGGATTTGAAAGCAAGTGAGCTAAAATAAAAACATGCATAATTTACACTACAGATGGGTCTACACTCTGCATTAAATGATACCTACTGATTTCAATGAGAAAGGAAACACAGTGACAAGTAGCATTAGGAAGGTGGCAGAAGTAATCAAACACATGGCATTTTAAAGACAAGGCATGATGAAGTTTCCATCAAAATCTTTCTTTTCCATGAATCAGACACCAAATAACTCTCTCACAAGCTTCCTGAGAGGTTCCAGTGTCATTGTCAATAATGCATGCAGTACATCTTCAGATATAAAGGCAAGAGGAATTTACCCAATTCAAAAATGCCAAAGCTCAAATTCATTGTACCATAGGGTTTAAAGCAAGACAAGGAAGTGTGAATGTGTGCTGTGTGTAGATCAGAAGCCAGTTTTGTGTAAGGCTAAAAATGAATTCTTAATGAGGCAGAGATTCTTAAATTTTATAAGCCAGCATCACATTAATGGAGTCATGGTTGTGAATAAAGTACTGCCTTTTAAGCCATTTGGATTAGGCAATGTAAGAAGGAGTGTCTTGGCATTCAAATATGGCATTTCCTGTGAGAGTACCATTGGTAGCAAACACTGTGCATCCCACAAACTTCAGCATTATGACAACACTCTCACACAGACCTTTAGTTTCAGCTTCAAAGGACATTGATCTGGAAATGAAGTACAGTTGGCTTACAAGTTTGATTCTTATACTGCAGAGAATTAAAATAATTTGTATGAGTACATAAAAATAAATTGAAATATTTGTAAATTTTATATTAGCTTGTATTATTGCATTTAAATGATTAAATATGGGAATATGTAATTTGATACATTTAGTCTTGACATTTATGTTTGGTGTTTGTCTTTATTATTTTCTAAATTTTTATTATTTCTTTGAGAATTTTGTTTAATGAATTTTGATTGTATTCTTCTTTCCCCCAAACTTCCCCTTTCCTTAAGAACCCAAATGTATACCTTCTTAAATAAGCACAATAATAAAAAAAAATCAAGTACAGTTTAGTTTGTGCTGCTCACATACTGTTGGATATATGCATTTCACCAGTGATCAACTCACTAGAAAGCCACATCCTTGCTAATTGTATAACCTCCATGTGTATCCTAAAATAACACATATATTTGAAAGATAAAGGTTATCATTCACAAATGTGGTAGGCAAAACTTTTTATTTGTCTTCCAGATTCTGGTTTACCTCATTCAAAATTATTGTTCCAGCACTATCTATTTACATGCAAATTTCATAATTTCATTTTTCTCATAAATTAATAACATTTCACTGTATAAGTGTGTGATTGACCCAAACTTTGATCCCTTTGAAGTTCTAAACCTAGGATAATCCTTTCAAAGTCTGTTCTGGACAAAGACAAAGAACTAGTGTTCACTTTGTGCTGTCATTAGAGCATCTGAGAGGGTTTTGATTATTCTCATCTCCCACCCTAACAAATTTTTATTACCCAGAAATCTGTTGATAGATAAGCTTCAACTACAGTCTTGTTAAGAACCTCATCATAAGACCTAGTAGCCTGAATGTGATAGAGGAGCAGTGGGAAATAGACTATGACTCCTTAGCCCATGAACAGACCCTCAGTGATGGAAACCTATAGCACAGTTATTAAAATCAACTAAAACTCAGAACCTCAAGACACTAAAAAGTGGCTGTATAGAAAAAGACACTTTCAATGGAATTAAAATATAACCTATAGAATGGGAAAACATATCTACCAACTATCCCTCTTTAAAGGATAAATAACTATACTATGCAAAGTACTCAAAAAATAAAATATTAAGAAAACAATGACCCACTTAAAAATAGGGCATGGATTTAACAGTGTTCTCAAAAATTGCAACACAAATGCTGAGAAAAAAAGATCAGCATCACAGGCTATCTGAAAAATTAAAATTAAAACTAACTCAGAATTTAATCTTACTGTAATCATAATTGCTGAGATAAAAATGATGCTAAATGGTGACCTATATACAGAGAAATATTGCTTAGCTACTTGTTCCTCAAGGCTTTCTTGGTTGTTCCTATTCATAATCCAGAGCTCCCTTTCAGGGGTGGCACCAAATATAGTGGTATAAGCCCTTTCCACCAATAGTTAACAAAAGTTAATGTGTTACAGGTTTTCTAAAGCCAATATGACATAGACATTTTCTCAACTGATGTTCTCTCTTTTCAAATTGCTCATTTAAATTTGACCAAACCTAATCACCACAACCAATCAGCGAAACAAAATTCAGAAAGTAAGTTGACAATAGCTACATAGAAAAAAACATGTATAGTTTACAAATTCAATCCTTTACTTCGCAAATTATTTAAAATCATAATTTTATGGATAATTCAATTGTAGCAACATTTATATTTGTTTATATTAAAAAGTTGCTTATTTCAAGTTGTTGCCTTATATGTTAACCAATATAAAGGGTAATGTAATGTGAACAACATAGATCTGAATTATCTGATGTATCACTGTCTCTTTTCGTTTTTTTTTTTTTGTTGTTGTTGTTGTTGTTGTTGTTGTTGTTGTTGTTTTCGAGACAGGGTTTCTCTGTATAGCCCTGGCTGTCCTGGAACTCACTTTGTAGACTAGGCTGGCCTCGAACTCAGAAATCCACCTGCCTCTGCCTCCTGAGTGCTGGGATTAAAGGCGTGTGCCACCATGCCCAGCTATCACTGTCTCTTTAACTTGTCTCCTCACAACCTTTTTTTTAAGACCTATTTTACCTATAAACTTTATAGGAGAAAAATATCTATTAATTCAATAAGCAAAGGAATAAACAAACAACTAACAGAAACAAAGGAATAAACAAACAACAAACTAAGAGAAGTTGAAAACCTCCCTTCAAGTAGTCAGTGCAGGGAGTTCAAGAGTCCAAGATTTTTCCAAAGCTATATAGGCTACTGCCCAGAACTTGAAGGTAAGATCTGATTGCTCAAGTCACAACATACGTTGAACATAGGATTTAGAAGAATCATGTTGGACCTTATCTGGAAATCTCCTCCCTGAGGACTGGGCCTCATGTTATTAGAAATTGCTATGCAAGTGCCTAAGGGATAAAAGTAATAAATGATCTTATCCATCTTTCATGTATATGAACTACAATAATGACTGGCCCATTACTATTACTAACAGTGACACTTATTTATTGGTTGAAACCAGCATATGTCTAATTGGACTTAAGGAATAATCAATAGGATAAAAATAATGCCTATAAGCCTAATGAATAATCCAGTTAGAGAGTCAAAGACCCTACAGCTGAGCCTACAAATGCCATTTTCCTAAATCAAAGTAATATATAATTATATTCCTAATGCATATCTTTATGAAGCTTGAGGAAACTCATGAAAGCATATCAAAAAGACTGGAAGATACAGTGACACAGGATCTCTAAAACAAGATAGTATATTCTAGGCATATATAAAAATGTAACAATTAAATCTCAATAATATTGCATGACAACACCAGTTTATGTGCCAATGTGAACAAGGAAAATATTTCACATGGCGCTATGCCTAGTTAAAGAGGTATTAGGAATTGATTGTTGATGAGAAAGGGTGAATCAGTTTTCTTATAAGATGAGCCCCCTTATAAACCAAATCCCAAGTGATCATTCCTAAACACATGCACGTAAAAGCAACACTAAATATACTCAGTAGGTCTTGAGTGTGTTAGTTCACGTAAATAATAATTAAAGAGGTCAAGAACATGAGAGACATTAGAGGACACACTTAGATGAAGGAAAATGATCTAAATATGGTAAGCATATATGAAAATTTCAGAAAGATTGAAAATTACATAAAATCCTCAAATATCAATAGCCTATTTGTCTTCAGATTAAAAGTATCCTTACAGAAAAAGTTATATTCTCCTGTAATAGTAGATGGACTTTCAAGGTAGACTAATGACAGTCTTTCATTAGGAAATCATTGAATCACAACCTTGGAAACAGTTCCTGCAGATTAAAAACAAGGTCAGTTGTTGAGCCTGTTAGCTCTACTGAAGGCTTTAGTTCCAGATATGATGGACGCCTTTTATTTTGTTGTATTTTTTAAAATTGTGTTTTCCCAGCATACAAAAATTTATGCAAAGGTTAACAAAACAGAACAAATGAAAACACTATCTATTTGACTTCAGGTTGTTCTGATTATGTCTAGTAACTTTCAAACAGTTAATTGATGTTATTAATTAATGTCACCAATAGGGCTTTCTCTCAGAGACATTTCCAAATCAAATGGTTCCTACTGTTCTTGCTGTTGTAGTCATGAACACATGTGTGGATCACAAAGTTCAGGTTAGCAATGCCACAGGGAAGTGTGTGTGTGTGAAGTTTCACAAAGTATAAACTTTGATCTATAAGTTAAACTGATTCACGGTTATAAAATAACATTTTTGTATTTATTGTTCATTTTAAGAACAAGGATACTATCCAGGAGGAATGATATAGGAATATTAACTCTGGTTTCTCTTACATAAGCTTCACTTGATATTCTTCTGAAATTTTGCTTTGAATAATTAATGCATGTGCTAAACCCTTTAGAATTTCCTTTAGCACAAGTCAATTTCCAATTACCCAATCAATGACCCCACTTCCAAATGCATGAATTGGATTCAGGGTGTTATTAATAACAAAAGAGAGAGAATATAAGAAGTTAAGAGTGAGAATGGGAGTTGTCATTAAGGGGAGTTGGGCAGAGGAAGTGATGGAAAAAATGAGATCAAGATCAATTCATAGACACTATATAAACATATTTTCAAAGAACAAAGAAAAGTTTTTGACTCAAATGAAAACAATTGGAAAAATGATTATTCCAAAAGAACTATATTTATCAAAATAATTTATTCATTAAAAGTAAATTTAATTTTTCATAAATGCATAATTTATCTTACTGTTTATTGAGGAAACTGAAATAATTAAACTGTCATCTTAAGATATTTTAATGACAGTGGGTTTTGTCAAATACACATATATGAGTTATGAGTGAAAGACTAGAAGCCATGCGTGTTATTTTTAGCATTTTATATGAATCTAATTATTTCTTGTAGTCAGAAATAACATGCTATTTTCACACCTGGAAATTTAGTAGAGTGTTATTTACTCAATTTGATTCTGAATATGAGGTAAATGTGCCATATCTGGATCTATGGATTTATTATTTCCTTTTTCTCTGTCTCTAAGTTAAGTTAAAAGTAGCTTTTTTATTTTTTTTTCCAGCCGGCTGTTTGGTTTGACAATAACATTCTTTCTTCTTCTCTAGGGAAAGACTTGATTGAAGGATATGGATCAAGTTGGGGAAGTATGTTTTCCAATTGCTTTGACAGTGACATTGGCTAACTACCCTTCAGGGAGATGTCAGAAACTTCTTAGGTCCTCCACAATTTCATATTTGCCTGAAAAGAAAAAGCAAAATAAAACTTAAAACTTAAAGCATATATAGGAGCAACATTCACTCTGCCTTGGAAGGAGAGGTAACCCTACTCCAGCAACAGTCTTGTCTTTAGACTTGGCATTCTCCTTGTATAGTACTGAAATCCATCCTGAAACCAACCTAGAAGGGTTGTTGTTTGGGAAAAGAGAGATTTTTTTTTTTAATAATTTACCATTTGGTTGCCTTAAGAAAAATATGCATTGGGATTTTTTAAATTTTCAGTCTTCAGATACAGAACATTAACTATTTATGCAGACACCATGTTTCATGTTGCTTTATGAAATATAGAGTTTATATTTGGCATTCATATTGTTTACTATCTGGTCAATTTGCATGGTAATACAAAAGAACAAACCCACTTTGACAAAATATAGGAAAAAAATAAAATATTAGGAATGACATGATTTTCTGATAGCTCATTTGCTGTAAAGTCCTCAATTCTAGCAAACCAATTAATAAGAGTGCTAAAAATGGACAGAGGACAATGCTGGTTCCTCAACAACTGTAGCTTGGAAAGAAGAGATCCATGTCACAAAAGAATTGAGTGCTTATCCTTAACCTATACATAAAATACATTTAATAGTAGACAAAATGCTTAATCATAGGACCAAAATTGTTAAAATTCCCTTTAAAAATTACAGGAATAACTTCTGTCTGACAAGGACTTAAATGCATACAACTAAAATAAATGAAAATTAAGATGAGGAAATGCATTAAATGAAAATGAAATTCTGTGCAGCAAATGAAATATTGATTGGCTGAAAAGGTAATGCTAAAATAAGGAATTGCAGGAACAAGTACCATGGCTTAGGCTGTCGTGCAGCAAGTCTTGAATTCGATCCTCAGGGCCAATGTGTAGGAAGGAAAAAACAATTTTCTTTAATTGCCCTCTCTCTGACTTGCACATCTTCCCTGAGGGGAGCATGGAGGTACACAACACACACACACACACACACACACACACATACATACATACACATGAATGAAAACATATATCAATAATATACTTGTTAAATTTTTTTTCCAAAATATTTTTAACTGAATAAGAAAAAAAAAAAAAAAAAAAAAAAAAAAAAAAACACCTCAAAACAAACACCTTAACATGAATTAAGCATCAGGATATATGTTTTCCGTGGACAAAGTATAAATGACTACCAAGTATATTAAAAAATTTCCAAGACAGAAATCATCATGGAAATGCACCTAAACCACACAATAAAATAGGACCTTACACATCTCAAGATATCAATTTTCATTAAGAAAATAACAATAATGTAATTTAGAAAGAAAATGGAGAATTTGAAAACTATTGATTGTTTTGATGTGGGCTTATATAGCCACTAGAAGAGGTATAGATGATCCTTGAAAAACTTAAAATTCAGTAGAATTATGTTACAATCTAGTGACCAAAATTTTTGATCTTTGTCCAAAAGAACTGAAATTAGAATCTTGACAACATCCTTGTGCTCCTGTGATAATTACAGCATTCCTCATATTAGTCAAGATCTACTCAGAAGCTAAGTCTTTATTATCATATAGATAAAGGAAATGTTTTAGGTATCTATGGTCTTTTGTGGTTCCATAAACTTCTTGTATTTTTTTTGAAATAAGAAGTCATAATTTGAATAAATTTTGTATTAAATCTGTAGATTAGTTTTGGTAGCATAGCCATTTTTACTATATTAATTCTGCTAATACCAGGAGCACAGCTTGTGAATATGAAGGCTAATGTTTAAAATTTTGTAATTAATTTGTAATTGTAATGGTTTATCTTGTAATTTTACCATGATTTTTGATACGAAAATTTCATAGCAGATTCTAAAGGAATTTTAAAAATTATTGAATATGGATTATTCTCTAATACAGTACACCCCAAGCAGTCTTTGTTCCCTTCACTTCTTCCAGCTCTTCCCTACCTCCTTTGTCCCCAAGATCAACTCCCTTCCTTTTCTGTTCAGAACAGAACAGGCTTCCAAGAGACAACAACAACACACAATAAAAGAAAATACAAGACAAAACAAAAGCCCTCATAATAAGTGTAGATAAGACAATCCACCATGAAGAAGAGTTCTAACACCAGGCAAATAGTCAAAACATGCCCATACTCATAGTTAGGAGTTCCACTCCCATGAACACACACATAAAATGTTAGCAGCCATAACATATATGCAAAAGACCTTATCCAGACCTCTATACCTGCCACACTTGCAATATCAATCTCTGTGAGCTTATGTGAGCCATCCTTATTTGATTCAGTGGGCCATGTTCTCCTGGTGTCGTCCAACTGACTACAACAGTTTTTGTGGTTCCTCTTTTATGGGATTCCCCAAGTTCTAAGAGGAGGGTCATGATGAATACCTCCATTTTAAACTCGTTCCATACAATCTTTAAATATGTGCCTATGCAACCACTTCTCTCTGCTGCTGGAGGAGTCATCACTAATGATGACCTAACAATACACTAATCTTTAAGTATAGTAGAACATCATTAGGAATCATTTCATTGATATTTTTTATTTGTTTGTTTTTAGAACAGTTATGTTTGGTTCTATCCTAGGGCTCTTGGCTATTGAAGCTTAGGTTCTTGGCTATCCAAGCACTGTTGGGCATATGCTCCCTCTTGTGGGGTGGGACTCAAGCTAAGCCAGACATTGGTTGACCACTCCTACCAATTCTGTGTTACCATAGCCTCACCACATTTGCAGACATTACAGATTGTAGGTCAAAGATTTTTTTTGGCTGGGTTAATATCCACACTTCTCTTTTTGTAGCCTGGGAAGTACTTTCCTGTACCAACATATGCTAGAACTCAAACTAGACTAGAACATAGGTATAAAGTCTCCACATAGGCACTGGCTTTATCTCTCAATGTTCAATGAGATATGCATATATCATTCTTTGCAATTCAACTTCTGCTATCCTTTTGAGAGAGCAACCAACTCTTTTTTCTAGCCTTAGCCTGTTTATTGGGAGATCTCCTTGAGAACCTGTCAGATACATCTAAATGGAAAGTAACCCAGCCCCACCACCAGGAACTTTGCCTGGCTACAACAGTTCAGATTCCATATAACCTATCACTATGAGTCCCTAATAATATCAACTTAATCGATTTGAAAAAGTTACCACTGAACTAGATTTCCATACTGCTCTCCTCAAATAACCATCAATTCCAGCCATCTCTACTCACAATCTCTCCCTCCATTCCATAATGCTCCTAGTCTGATTTTTCTGACTCTCTTTTCCAGTTACTCCTAGTCTGACCCCCAAATCTATTCTATTTCCAGTAGTAGATCTCTCCTGCTAGTATTCTCCCCTTTATCTAACCTTTTGGGTTCTATGTGTTGTACATTGGTTATTGCTTACTTACCACTTTATATCCACGTACAGGGGATACATATAATATTTTTCTTTTGGGATTTGGGATAACTCATTCTGGATGATTTTTTATTACCATTCATTGGCTTTCAAATATCAAGATGTCAATTTTCAAGCTGACTAATACTTTGTTGTATAAATATACCATATTTTGTTTGTCCATTCTTATGTTGAGGGACATTTATGTAATTTATAAGTCCGGGCCATTATGAATAAATCTGAAATAATCATAGTTAAGCAATTGTCATATGGTAGGGTGAAATGTCCTTTGAGCGTATGCCCAAAAGTGGTATAGAAGAACTGCCATATTGATTTCCATAATCGATCCCACCTACAAGGAAGAGTTTATCCCTTGCTCCAAATTCTTGTCAGCATGAGATGTCCCTTTTGTTATTGATCTTAGACATTCTTATAAGTGTAAGATGGAATCTCATAACAACTTTGATTTGAATTTTCCTGATGGCTAAGGATGTTGAGCATTTCTTTAAGTATACCAGCCATTTGAAATCCATCTCCTGAAAATATTCTGTTTAGATATGTACCCCACTTTTTCAATGGACTGTTTGTGGTTTTGGTATTTAGTCTCTTGAAACCATTATATATTTTGGATATAAGTCCTCTGGTGGATAGAATTCACTAATAAATCTATCACTCAGGATCTCATTGCTTATAAGGGGTCTGTTTAAGATCAGCTTGTCCTTATCTGCCTTAATTTGTTTTGGGCTTGAAATAAACCTATTCTCTATCTGTTTTAGAAAATAACTTTGCCAGATACAGAATTCCTGCTTCATAGTTACATTCTTTCTTTCTTTTTCTTTTCTTTCTTTTTTTTGTTTTGTTTTGTTTTGTTTTGTTTTGTTTTGTTTTTGAGACAGGGTTTCTCTGTATAGCAGTGGCTGTCCTGGAACTCACACTGTAGAATAGGCTGGCCTCGAACTCAGAAATCCGCCTGCCTCTGCCTCCAGAGTGCTGGGATTAAAGGCGTGCACCACCACGCTCGGTTAGTTCCATACTTTCAAAGCTTAAAACATTTCATCCCATGTTCTTTTGGCTTTTATGTTTGTTGATGAGAATTCTGGGCTAATTATTTTATTACAGCTTTATATAAAGTTTGCATGGTTTCATACTGTTTTTAGAACTTTATTTTGCTGTGTTTATATCTATGATGTGTCAAGGATAATTTCTTTTCTGGCCATATCCACTTGGAATCTACATACATCTTGTATTTTAATGGCTTCTATGTTTGGCAGGTTTTTTGTAATACTTTCATCAAAAAGCCTGCCTGTTTTTGTTAGATTTTTATCTTTGGCTTCTCTTGTACACCAGGGATTTTCAGGTTTGGTCTTTTGAACATGCACTAGATTCCTGGAAATAAAGTTTATACTCCTTATTTTTCATGTGTATTCAGGTATTATTGCCTACATCAATTTCCCTATACAAGAATTTGGTAGTATTTTTCACTACTTCTTAGTCTTATATGTTACTGAACTTTTCTGTGGTATCTTTTTAAAAAGTTTTATTAGATGTTTTATCTATTTACATTTCAAATGTTATCCCATTTCCTTGTTTTCCCTCTGAATATCCACTATCTCTTCCCCCCCCCCCCCCGCTCCTGCTCCCCAATCTGCTTACCTGTCCTGGAATTCCTCTACATTGGAGCATGGAACCTTCATAGGACCTAGGGCCTATCCTTTCATTGATGTCTGACAAGGCCATCTTCTGCTACATATGCAGCTGGAGCCATGGGTCCCTCCATGTCTACTCTTTGGTTGGTGGTTTATTCCCTGGGAGCTCTGGGGCATACTGGTTGGTTTATATTGTTGTTCCTCCTATGGGGATGCCAACACCTTCATCTGCTTGGGTCCTTTCACTAGCTCCTTCATTAGGGAGCCTCTGCTCAGCCATTGGCTGGTCATGAGCATTCACACTTCTGTTTTTGTCAGGCACTGGCAGAGCCTCTCAAGAGACATGCCCAACTATGTTCATAGCAGCCTTATTTATATTAGTCAGAAGCTGGAAAGAACCAAGATGTATCTCAACAGAAGAATTGATATAGAAAATGTGATACATTTATACAATGGAGTACTAGTCAGCAATTAAAAACAATGAATTCATGAAATTTTTAGGCAAATAGATGAAACTAGAAAATTTCATCCTGAGTGAAATAATCTCATCACAAAAGAACACACAAAGTATGTACTCACTGATAAGTAGATATTATCCCAGAAGCTCAGAATAGCCAAGACACAATTCAGCTCAAGTAGAAGGAAGACCATCGTGTTGATACAATATTTCAGTCCTTCTTAGAAGTGGAAACAAAATACTCATGGGACAAGATACAAAGTGTGGAGCAGAGACTGAAGGGAAGGCTATTGAGAGACTACCCCAACTGGAGATCCATCCCATATACAGTTACTAAACCTAGACACTATTGTGGATGCCAACAAGTACTTGATGGCAGAAGCCTGATATAGTTACTGAACTTTTAAAAATGGGTATATTTTTTTTACCATTTCCTCATTTTAAATATTTCTGCTTTGTTATTTTTTAATATTTCCTCTTTGCTGTTGATTTTTTCTCCATATGTCAGACTTTGCCTAAAGTTTACAGTTTCACTCATTTTGTAGAATGTTTTAAACAAATTTCCTTAAGACATCTGCTCATTTTTTATCTACTATATGGTTATTAATTATTTTCAAAAGACACTGTGATGGCTTGAAGAGGAATTTTGTCACAAACTCATGTGTTTGAATGTTTTGTCATAGGGAGTGACACTATTAAGAGATGTGGCCTTGGAGTAGGTGTGGCTTCCTTCATTGAAGGAAAATTGCCACTGTGAGCATGGGTTTTGTGGTCGCAAATTCTCATGTTAGGCCTAGTGTTAATTTCACTTTTGCTGCCTCTAAATTAAGATGTAGAACTCTCAGCTCCTTCTCCAGCACCATGTTGGCAATGTGCCCACCCAGATGATGATGGATTCAACCTATGAAACTTTAAGCTAGCCCGAACTAAATGTCTTTCTTTATAAGAGTTGGTTTGGTCATGGTGTCTCTTTAAAGGAATAGAATCCTAACTAAGATAGAAGTTGATACTAGGAGTGGTCTATTACTACGACAGGCCTTGCCATGCTTTGGTTTGGAGTAAAGAGGACTTTGAATCTTGTATAAGCAAGACAGTTGATATTAGCCCTCTATCGAATGCAGGGTTGATATAGATCTTTATCAATTCTGTAGGTTGCTCTTTTGTCCTATTGACAGTGTCCATTGCCTTACAGAACCTTTTCAATTTCATGAGATCCCTTTTGTCAATAATTGATCTTAGAGCCTGAGCCATTGGTGTGCTGTTAAGGAAGTTCCCCCCTGTGCTAATGTGTTCAAGGCTCTTTCACAATTTCTCTTCTAAAAGATTCAGTGTATTTAGTTATATGTGGAGGTCTTTGATTCACTTGGACTTGAGCTTTGTACAAGGAGATAAGAATGGGTTAATTTGTATTCAACGACATGCTTGGCCACCACTTAAGCCAGCACCATTTGTTGAAAATGCTGTCATTTTACCACTGGATACTTTTTAGCTTCTTTGTCAAAGATCATGTGACCATAGATGTGTGGGTTCATTTCTGGGTCTTTAATTCTATGGGTCTTAATGGGACAAACAAGTAGAAGCATAGAAGACAATGGTGCAGAGGGTGATTTGAACTGTGGGGGTTTGGCTCAAGACTTTAGTATGTGACTTAGAGATTGCTTTGTGATATCTTGTTCAAGATAATGGCTGATTTTTGCCCTTGTGCATAGTTTGCCTGAGGTTAAATAAAGAGATTTGGATTAATTTAATTGGCAGATTGAATCTCAAAACAACCTAGTTTTGACTTCTTTGTGTAGTTATTAGTGGTCATTGTTATGCAGATCTGTAAAGAAAGGGAGCAAGTTAAGCAGGAAAATACTTCAAATGTGCAATTAGAGGAGAAATGAGGCACCAGGAAGTAAAAGAGGGTAATATCCTGTGTCCCTCAAACAAACAGGTTAAAGAAAAAACTGATATGACTTGGGGTAAAGGGAATAGTGACCTTAGACCCTTCCAGCTAAGCTTCATACTTGTGAGGAAAAAAAAAAAAAAAAAAAAAAAAGATTATAAAACAGTTTAGGTCCAGAGATTCTGGTACATGCTTTTAATCCTAGCACTCAGGAAACACACTGGTGAATCTCTGAGTTCAAGATTCTCTTGATCAACAGAGCAGTTTCCAGGCAGTGAAGAAAACTAATGAAAAAAAAAAAAATCTGGTGAAGATGTAATTGAATACGGGAGCAATAATTCAGCCTCAGCAAGAAGCAGTACGAGGCAGCTTAATCCACATGGTTCTGCCTTTAGAATCAACCTTAAAACAAAGCAGGTATGAAATCTAACTCCACAGCTCAACAAAGTCTCTGAAGCCTGGATTGTCTCAGGGATTTTCCTGAGAGGAGGCTTACTTAGCCACTACATGAAGCTATGAAGGTGAAACCTTGATTGCCTTGTAGATCCCAGGATTTTAGACATTATAGAGTCATGGGATACCTGCCCAAAGAGAGCTGCTAAATTGGAGTGGGACCAACCCAAGAGAGAGAGAGAGCTTTGTTCAGTCAACAAAGCTGATAGTTAGAGACCTGAATAGTGTTTTGACCATAGAGATGTAGAGTTTGGAGTTATACCAGGTGGTTTGGGGTCTTGCATTGGTACAATATTTTCTCATTATGTTCCTTTCCTCCATTTTGAAATATTAATGTATATCCTGTGTCTTTATTTGTATATTAAAATTATGTGTTCTACTTTTTTATTTTTATTTTATAGGGGATTACCTTAAGAATATCAGAAGAACGTTGGTACTTTGGAATTTTAAACAGGGTTGAGATTGTTATAAACTATGAGAACGTTTGAAGTTGGTGTGAATGTCTTATGGTATAGCTACAAGCCTATGGGGGTCAGGGAGTAGAATGTGGTGCTTTGAATAAGAATGGCCCCAAATACATGTGTTTGAATGTTTGGCTCATAGAGATTGGTACTATTAGATTGTGTGGCCTCGTTGAAGTAAGTATTTCACTGTGGGGACAGGCTTTGTGGTGTCAGATGCTCGAGCTGTTCCTATTGTCACTTTCACTTCTGCTGTCTGTAGATCAAGATAGAGAACATTCAAGATCCCTCTCCAGAGTCATGTCTGTCTACAAGTGGTTGTATTTCACACCATGAGTTTCATGCCATGATGAAAATCAAGTCTATCTCTGAACTTTAAGTCAGACCCAGTAAAATGGTTTTTTGTTCATCTGATTTCATTCAGTCACACTCTTGGAAGAGTACTAAGGTCAGACTCACTAAAATATGCATACATTCTCTGGGCCATGGTTAGATCCACAGGTCTGAAATAACCTCTGAGATTACAACAGTATTAATCTCCTTCCCTTCAATGAGCACTGTAAACTCAGATTTCAAAACCTCACACCTATACTGTGCATAGAGCCTAGTAGAGCCATTGATCTTTGCCACTATTGAGAATGGATGCCAATTTGTAGGGTACTCAGAGGTCCCACTAGAGCGTAGGGTCTAGTCTTGAGGTTTGCGGTTCTTCCAGGAGCCCAGAGCCTGTTCACAAGGTATTTACAGTACTGGGTGGTTTATTGTCATTTCTTCTTGACAAGGTATAAAGTGATATAGCCCATTATTGTATAAAATTTGACCTCAAAATCAGACGGTACCATATTCATTTACTTGGTACATGTGGAATGCAGAGCAGTAATTTTTAAATAAAATATTATGGAACTTTCTTATTAAATGCATTTGTGGTAAAAATAAAATTACTGTTGATAGTGTTTAAGGGAAGAACTCATATTGGATGTGAGATACTTAAATCTAAATCTTGGTGAAAATAAGAAGCTAGTAAGAAGGTGTATAGGTCAAAAGCCAATTTGTACATTGATGTGAATTTAAGCTCAGGCTAAAATTGTAAATGGTTGTTACAGAGTCGAAAATTTATCTAGGCAGACAAAGCTGAGTGATCAAGTTCTCCAAGCATATTATTCTCAATAAAAATAGTGAGAACATATATAAAAGCCAAGTCAGAATACAAATTTTTATAAATGGGAATTTTCTAGGAGGAACAGATATCATTGGTTTAATAAAACACACACACACACTTGCCAGTGATAACTGGAAGGTAGTGATATTCTGAAGTACTTTATGTGCATCTACTAAGATGCCTAGGATCTGTAAAGTCGGCAACCTGAGTTTATGGTGAACAACAGATGCCTAAAAGGCTTGTAGCAGGGCTGCATCTCCTCTGACATCTCTCTCTCTCTCTCTCTCTCTCTCTCTCTCTGTCTCTCTGTCTCTCTCTCTCTCATCTCTCTATATATCTATCTATACATCTATTTATCTAACATGTATTTATCTATGTATTTCTCTATAATCTATCCATTCTTTCTCATACAAAACATCCTTCCTGAAATTTCTCCTCCTTCTATACCTCCCAACTACTCCTACCTCCCTCTCTCCCAGATCCTTTCCTTCTGTTTCTTCATCTACTTTTCAGAAAGGAATATCAGTCAAACACTGCATAGCAAGTTACAGTGTGACAAGGAACAAAGCCTCATATCAAGGCTGTGTAAGGTAGCCCAGTTGAAGAAAAAAGATCCCAAGAACAGGCTAAAACATAAGAGACACCCCCACTAGAAGATCATGTCAAGTAATGCTAGCATATATGCAGAAGACTCAGTGCAGACCCATGTGAGCTTCTTCAAAAGCCCAATGTTAGTGAACTTTCATTACTTTTGTTTTCTCCAGCTTCCATAGAAAATTCTGGCTACAAGGATGTTGTTGTTTGGTCTTTCTCAGAGCTTCTGAAATGCTAGAAAAGTTTTCTTCTGAGAAGACCTTCAAATGCAAGTAGTGGTAATTATTCAAAAATGTCATGTCTTGAAGTGATTGATATCAAGGCATGACAAATATTAGGCAAACCCACAATGTAAAGAGAAAAATTGTGGATTTCAACAGACATTATTATGCATAAGTCTGGATGCAAACTCAGGTATGTATACATACTCAAGAAATGACTCTTAAGATAATAAGCTATTATGTAGCAAAGCATGTGGCCTTGTACTCATGAGGAGTGAATGTTAAGTAGAGTTATAAAACAACTTTGTCAATAGTTTGACTTCTATTATTAACAGTAATAGTTTTAAAAAAATCAAGGACACCAATAAGAAAATATGAGAGTCTAGAATTTGCCTTTGAGTTTGTGTGTTTCTACAATATACAAGGAACTAAAAGGAAATATAATATTGTGATATGCATTTTAAGAACCATGCTAAAGGGGGTGACATAGTCAAGGAAGCAAACAGACAGGCCTGAGTACAATCCAAATTGGTAGAGTGTATCACTGACATGAACAAATCATTGGGATTTTATGCTAGTCTTTCAATTCCATCTCCCCAAGGAAACAAACTTCTGAAATTAAAAAATAAAAATCTCAAGAATGGACTAGGCAAACATAAGAAAGAGGATTGCCAGAAATCTGAGGCCAGTCTGAATTGCAATATGTGAACCATCTCAACAAAGAAAAAAGAATGGAAGGGAGGGAGAGAGGAAGGAAGGAAGGAAGGAAGGAAGGAAGGAAGGAAGGAAGGAAGGAAGGAAGGAAGGGAGGGAGGGAGGGAGGGAGGGAGGGAGAAAGATTTGAAAGGTTCAACAGCAGATTTGAAGATCTGAACACAGCAAAACTAACAAATAAACAAACAATAAAAGAATCCAAAAACTCTTGATGATTCCTTAATTGATGTTACTAATATTATACAAAAGAAAAATTTTAAAAGTAACAAAATGAGCACTCTTACATTCCAACTATAGTTCCATCCCAATAAGACATCATCTTAAGATTAATACCATATGCTTAATTAAAAAAAAAAAAAGAAAAGAAAAGAATACATAGGATAATGTAACTGGTCGAAAGCTATCTCTGGCTTAATGA
The DNA here is from genome assembly GCA_902729485.2 of Mus minutoides. Classification (NCBI taxonomy): domain Eukaryota; kingdom Metazoa; phylum Chordata; class Mammalia; order Rodentia; family Muridae; genus Mus; species Mus minutoides. The sequence goes on from CACVCL010020925.1 coordinate 26,809, forward strand.
TTGAGAATTTCACAAGTTTAATTAAAATTAAATAATCATATGTCCATTTTGCCTATATAAGTCAGAATTAGCTAAACTTCACAATGACTCACAACCACAAAAGACATAACATTTCAACTAGTGATTGAATCTGAGAAAAACCTAAGTAAAAAAAATCTGGGAAACCAGCATGATCAAAATGACACATTTGTACCAAGATCTCCAATAAAATAATATCCAATTAATCATTAAGAACCATAGTAACCAGAGGCCACAGGTTAACATCTTGAAATTGCTGGAGAAAAAGACATCAGCCAAGAAATCTACACCCAGCAACAATATCATTAAAAGTACAAAAGAAAGTTGGTGTTTGTAAAAGAAGTCTTAAATTAAATTGAAATTTCATGTAAAACCTAACATACAAAAAGTAGTATGTACCCTACCCAACAATCATAAAGAATACCATTCACTGAAAGACCAGATATGAATTGAGATGTGAGTTTGTACTAAGTAAAATTAATTCATGTAAAAAAATGTAGTTGCATTAAGCAACTGAAAACAATAGCATCCATACTCTGTCAGAACATTTTAACTTTTATATAATTTAAATGGCAACTTTATTTATTTAAAAGTTTCATAACTTTTAAAAAATATTCTGTATGGTGAATAAAATGCAGGCACTTTTTGATTTGTGCAGAAATATCAGTAGGAAGGGTAAGGGAGATTGGAGGTATAATACAAAAAGTTTGTATGTAATGTTAAAATTGATAATACTAATTTCTACTGGTTTTTCAGTAAGTAAAATTTTTTATTTTATGGTATAGAGAAAATATTTAAAAATGTGAAACAGAATGGGACAAAGCAATTTTAACCTTAGTAAATATATGTTTAATAAAAAGAAAGATAGTTGATAAATCAGCTAGATAAACGTAATTCCACCTCTAACATGCATAATGATTAATAAAGAAAGTCATTAAACATAATTAAATTACATCTCGTATTATTTTTCAAACTATTTTTTTCAGTTATTCATCATTTGTAAACTGTCTAAGCTTCTGAGTCAATATTTTTAATGTAAATTCCCTAAAAACCCTGTTCTCAGGCAGCTCCTGTGAGTTAGAAAATGATGTCTCGTCCCTGACAAATACAGAAGTGGATGCTCACAATCATCTATAGGGCAGAACACAGGATCTCCAATGTAGGAGCTAGAGAGAGTACACAAGAGCTGTAGGGGTCTGCAACCCTATAGATGGAACAACATTATGAACTAATCAGAACCCCCAGAGTTCATGTCTCTTGCCACATATGTATTAGAAGATGGCCTAGTTGACCATTATTGGGGAAGAAAGGCCCTTTGTCTAGCAATGTTTATATGCCCCAGGGTAATGCCAGGGCCAAGTAGTGGGAGTGGGTGGGTAGGGGAGCAGGGCAGGGGGAGGGTATAGGGGTCTTATGGGATAGCACTTGAAATGTATATGAAGAAAATATCTAATAAAAAAAACAAGAAAGAAAAGGATGTCTCCAATCATCTAGGACTACAGCTAATAGCCCCACATGTAAGTTTCTTCTAACTTAATGGACTTTTCCCCCCTTATTTGATGACTCACTGGAATAGTGTTTTCCATAGCTGGAATTAATGTTCATGGCTCATTTTAGTAAAGAATCTTTTTCTATTCACAGATGCACATGCCCATATGGAACTTTTGCCTAAAATGTAAAATATGGTCGATAACATGGATCTCTGTCAGTTTTCACTCCACTCAGGCTAACATGTGAATTGGCATTTATGTCATTTTATATTTTTTTAAAAAAGAGACAAGTTAGATAATTTACTTTATTTGGAGCTTATATTTCAAGGCTGTCTATTCCATCACATTTAGTAAACTTGCATTGTAGAAGACCAAGACATAAATGGTGGAATGCAAAATGTGTCACTAACGTGCTAGAGCCACTGCTGACCTATAGAAAAACTCACAAAAGCAAAGCCATAAATCTGTTGCTAATATGGGGCTCATTAATTTGTAGCAATTGCTTCTTACTGTATCCTTGCACATAAGAGTGTTCTTTCCAATGTTATTTTATTGTTTGCTACAAGAAAGAGAAATGTTTTCCCACAGGGACATAACTGATAAAACTGAGTGCCTACTGTGTATCAATCAGAAACAGGGATACATGCATATTTTCTTTTATGAATGGATCTAAATTCTGGACATAAACATTTTTATCAACTATTTGATTTTATACCGTGCATGACATGGTGTCTCACACTTGTAATTTCAACACCTGGAAGCCTATTCAGGAATGTCATGAATCTGAGCCCAGCCAAGATCTGAGACAAGCCAAGTCTATATTGTGAATTTTAGCACAGCCTGGACAACAAATGTGACCATGCCAATGACAACCTGTCAAATTATTTTCTCTTAACTTGCCCTAATAAGTCACAAAAAGTTAAAATATTTTCTTTTAAAAAAATCTATCACAACTGACTGTTAAAAGTGAAAAGTCTATAACTTGTTGAATTAGTGGTGACTTTCCCTTCCAAGGTATAATGTGCTTTCCATAATGGGATAAGGATTCTGAAATCATTGTGCCATCATAAATTTGCAAGTTGGCTCAAAACAATCAACAGAGTCTTCTGTGAGAGTTAGAGCACATGATGAAAGCAGCAGGGGTACATATGCATCAAGGATGGGGCCAAGATACAAGGCATGTTTAACATCTGGAAAACATCTGCTAAAGTTATCCTCTCCTGGCATTCTATCAGATCACAATGAACTAAGACTGGACTTCAATAATAGTAAAAACAACTGAAAACCCACGTACTAACTGAAACTGAGCAACTCTCTACTCAACCAAGCAAGTGAAAGATCCTTATGACAAGAAGTTCAAACCCCTAAAGAAGGAAATTGAAGAAGACTTCAGAAGATGGAAAGATCTCCCATGTTCTTTGATTGGTATGATTAACATAGTGAAAATGGCCATCTTACCAAAAGCAATCTACAGATTCAATGCAGTAATCCCCAGGAAAATTCCAACACAATTCTTCGCTGACATAAAAAGAGCAATTCTCAACTTCATAGGCAAAACAAAAAATCCAGGATAACCAAAACAATTCTCAACAATAGTAGATCTTCTAGGGGAATCACTATCCCTGACCTCAATGTGTACTTCAAACAATAGTTGTTGCAGGAAATATTTTTTTAGAGGCACCATCCAACACTATACCCAGCTACACTCTGCCTAGAGGTCTTGCTGCCACTAAGCTAGCCCCAGTTGGTGGTCTTACCAGCTCAGGTTTACCTGCCTCAGAGCTCCTTGTTCCTTCTCAGCTATCCACCCCCTGTGGGAAGTTGTCACAAATCCCCTCAACACAGTAATTCAAAGCTCTAGAAGCTTGTAATTAATCAGTCAGATTCATATATCAATAAATTCTGAGTTCAGAAGATGTTCACACAATAATTTCAGAACCAGTTGATAATAATACAAACTGCCCACCTAGAGTAGACAAATTATCCCAACTATTCTCTCCTTTTATGATATTCATAGCTATCTGTGGCTATTTAAAGCCATGCGAAATCTGGATTGTCTTCCTCTTCCTCTCCCTTCCTCTTTTTCTCTTCTATTATCCTCACTACTCTCCTCTTCCTTCTCCCCCAAACTTTTCAATTCCCCCTTCCTTCCCACTTCCCAATCACTGGCTCCAGCCTTGATTTTACAGGTTAACATGAGGAGAAGGTTCACAAGAAGTCACTTGGTTAGGTGATTCACTCTTGTCCATAACTCCTCCTGGGAATGTGGAATTAGCATCAAAAGCAAGCAACAACAGGGCTACCCACAACAAATAATAATAAAGACCTCAGGGTATTGGTATACAGACAGTTTGATCAATAGAATAGAATCAATGACCCAGAAGTAAACCCACCCACCTATGATTAATTGAACTTTGACAAAGAAGAAAAAAAAATGCAGTGGAAGAAAACAAAGTGTCTTTAAGAAATGGTGCTGACCAATCACAAAAGAACTCACATAACATGTACTCACTGATATGCAGATATTAGCCCAGAAACCTAGACTACCCAAGATACAATTTACTAAACACATGAAACTCAAGAAGAATGAAGATCAAAATGTGGACACTTCGCCTCTTCCTAGAATTAAGAACAAAGCACACATTGAAGGAGGTAAAGAGATCATGTGTGGAGCTGAGCTAAAAGGATGGACCAACCAGTGACTGCGGCATCCGGGGATCCATCCTATAATCAGCCACCAAACATAGACATGATTGCATATACCAGCAAGATAGTGCTGAAAGGGCCCTGATATAGCTGTCTCGTGGGAGGCTATACAGTGCCTGGCAAACACGGAAGTGGATGCTCACAGTCAGCTATTAGTTGGAACACAGGACTCCCAAGGAAGGAGCTAGAGAAAGTACCCAAGGAGCTGAAGGGGTCTTCAACCCTATAGGTGGAAGAATAACATTAACTAACTAGTACCCCCTGAGCTCATGTCTCTAGCTACTTATATAGAAGAAGATGGCATATTTGGCCATCATTGGGAAGAGAGGCCCCTTGGTCATGCAGACTTTATATGCCCCAGTACAGGGGAACACCAGGGCCAAGATGTGGGAGTGGGTGGGTAGGGGAGCAAGGCAGGATGGGGGAGGGTATAGGGAACTTTCTGGATAACATTTGAAATGTAAATGAAGAAAATATCTAATAAAAATTGAAAAAAAAAAAGAAATGGTAATGCTCTAACTGGAGGTCTGTATGTAAAAAAATAAAAATTGATCCATTTTTATCACCTTGCACAAAGCTCAAGTCAAAGTGGTTCAAAGACCTCCACATAAAACTAGATATACTGAATCTAATAGAAAAGAAAGTGGTAAAGAGTCTTGAACTCATTGGCAGAGGGGTAAACTTCTTGAACAGAGCACCAATGGGTAAGGTCCTAAGACCAAAAAATGATAAATCTGACTTCATGAAACTGAAAACTTCTGTAAAACAAATTCACCATCAATAGGACAAATAGGCAACCTATAGATTAGAAAACAACACTCCTTACTAACCCTACATCCAAAAGAGGACTAATATCCAAAATACATAATGAAGTCAAGAAGTTAACCTCCCAGAAAAACCAAATAACTCAATTAAAAATGAAATACAGAGCTAAACAGAATTCACAACAGAAGAATCTTGAATGTCCAAGAAACAATCAAAGAAATGTTCAAAGTCCTTCATCATCAGGGAAACGAAGATCAAAACAACACTGAGATTCCATCAGAATTGCTAATATCAAAAACATAGGAGACACATCTTGGTGCAAATGTGAGGAAAGAGGAACACTCCTGCAGTGCTGGTAGGACTGCAAACTGCTACAACCACTCAGGGAACCAATCTGGATGTTCCTTAGAAAATTGAAAATACTTCTAACTGAATACCCAGCTATAACACTCATTGGCATTTATCGAAAATACACTCTACCACACCACAAGGATAAGTGATCCACTATGTTCATAGCAACCTTATTCTTAATAGATAGAAACTGGAAACAACTGAGAATTCTTTTAACCAAAGAATGGACACAAAAAATTTGGTTCATTTACACAATGTAATACTATTCAGCCATTAAAAATAAGGACATCATGAATTTTAAAGGCAATTGGATGGAACTAGAAAATATTATCCTGAACGAGATAACCCAGAAACCAAATGACATGCAAGGCATCTATTCATTGATAAGTGAATATTAGCCAAAGAATTATATCCATGATATAAACCACAGACCTTAAAAAGTTGAACAAGGAGGAAGGGAAAAGTGAGAATGTTCCAATCCCACATAGAAGGGGAAACAAAATAATCATGGGAGGCAGTGGGAAGGAAGGACCTGAGTGGGAAAGGTGAGGGGGACAGGGAATGGAGTATGATCATATATTGTGGGGAGTCAAGAGAGAAGTCCAGAGGACCAAGAGAAGGAATAGAAATATGCAGCTGGAAGGTGTGGGGGTTGGTGGGTTGTTGAACCTCTAGAAAGTCCCAAAAACCTTGGATCTGAAAGGTATTCCAGGTGGGATTCAATGTGGCTGACCTTACCTGAAATGCCCAACATGGGGAGATGAAACTTGAACAGTCCATTTCCAGTGGAGGCATTGGGACCCAACCCACCTTCAAAAATTTTGACCCATTTTTTTTCAGTCTAAAACAAATGAAGGGACAAAACTGGAGCTGGGACTGAAGGAATAGCTAACCAATAAGTGACCTCCCCAAATTCAGATCCATCCCATGCTCAGGCACCAAACCCAGACACTATTACTGATATACTTTTCATGTTTTGCTTGTAGACAGGAGTGCACCATGGCTGTTCTTTGAGAGGCCTACCAGCAGCTAACTGAGACAGATGCATATGCAGTCAAGCATTGGACTGAGGACAGGGATCCCTTTGGAAGCATTAGGGAAAGAATTGAAAGACATGAAGGGGATGTCAACCTCATAGGATGACCAACAGTATCAACTAACCAGGACCCCTGGAGCTCCCAGAGACTAAGCCATCAACCAAAGAGCATATATGGGCTGGCCTGAGACCTCTATCACATATGTAGCAGAGGACTGATTACATTATCTGGCCCCAGTAGAAGGTGTGCCTAGTCCTGTAGAGAAGCCCAAGGGAGGGCACACTCTCAGAAGTGTAGGAGCTGGTGAATCTGGTGAGAAACTCTGGGAAGGGGGACCTGGAGAGAGACATTATTTGGGATGTAAATAAACAACATATTTAATATAAAAGCAGAGTGGAAGGGAGAGAGTAGAAGAGAAAGAGGGAGAGGGAGAAGGAGAGAGAGAGGAAAAGGGAGAGAGAAAAGATGAGGGAGAGGGAGAGTATAGTATGGTGAATAATAGACAGATTTGCAAAATGAAGTGAGTTCTGCCCATCCATCTTCCATTTCTTGATTTCTAAAGGTATAACCCATTATTAACAGACTCTCCAGGGAGATCCAGGTCATGAAACTCTGATCTGAGTAATGGCCCCTGTAGATTAGTTGTTTGACATAGAACATGAGAAGGGAATGGACCACTTCCAGAAGATAACCCTGGAGCCATGATAATCTAACAATACTATCATCCTGTGTATCAGAGAACACAAACACTGATGGATGTGGGCTGCTAAGGCTTAGGCTTGCATCTAGAGAAGATTCCTTTGTCCATTAGCACTTCAGATGTCTCAACAATGTCAATGGGTGCTAAAGGATCCTGCATTAGAATGAACAAAATCAAAGCAAATGAAAAACAGATTTATTTTATGTTTTGCCAAGGATTATGCAGGATATTTGTCAAGGAGGAAGGACAAATGGCTTTAGAAGTTATGAAATGTAGCTTATTGGTTACCATGATCACATGGGTAAGCCTCAGTGTGACATAGCTCCAAGGACTTTGTGTCCTGAAGACCATGATGTTAAGGAGTTCTGCTCTACTTTAAGCCCCTATAGGTATCTGGATCTACCCAGGTTAGCAGCTTTAAGCACTGACTCCCAATGGCTGCCTGCCTCGGTTTACCCAAAATTCTATGGAGAGAAAATAACTTAAAACCTTTATAGAAAGTGACACCTCTATTGTAGTACAGACACATCTCCTGGGACAATGCTCAAGGTACAGTATTTTTCACTAAACAAACCAAGAGCAGATGTGACCAGGACACCATTGAGATGGTTAACTTTTTGGGTTAACACCTTAGTACTCAGATATTTGAGCCAACATTGTTTTGAATGTCTCTGGGAAAATATTATTTAAATGAGATTAACATTTCTGGCTAAGTAAAGATTACAATCCCTCATAATTCAATGCATGCTGAAGCCCTTAACAGAAAAAAAAAAAAAAAAAGAACAACAAAACAAAACACTAATATCACTGGAGAGGGAGCAGTTTTTCAACAGACTGCAGTAATCCTTTCACTGAACCACGAGAGTGTTGGGATCCTTGAATACAGCTCTCCATGTTGTGGTGACCCTTAACCACAAAATTATCTTTGTTTCTACTCCATTACTATAATTTTGCTACCATTGTGAATCACAATGTAATTATCCTTTTTTTTATCTGATGGTGTTAGGCAACAGAACCCCTGTGAAACATTGGTTAATCCTTAAAGGGTTTCGTGATCCAGAGGATGAGAACAAGTACTTTAACTGTAATACTGTTTCTTCAGGGATTGAAACTGCAGGTGTATTTTATAGCTGCATCTCTTAGACTTGACTGTTGATAGGGTATCAGCTGATTAGCCAATCCAGTAAGTCTCCTCTATCCTTTCCTCCCTTACCACCCTCTCTCCCTACTGAAACCCATCTCTTCTCCTCCTTCTCCTTCTTCCTCTTCTTCCTTTCTTTCCATCTTCTTTCTCTCTCTCTCTTCTCTCTCTCTTCTCTCTCTCTCTCTCTCTCTCTCTCTCTCTCTCATACACACACACACACACACACACACACACACAAACACACACAGAATCTTCTGGGTTAGTTTCTCTAACGAATGTTGACTAATATTCATAAAATGTTAAGAATGGGGCTTGGGGAGGGGCCATGTGAGGGGGAAACTGGGAACTGGGAGGAGAGGAAGAGTTGCAATCAAGATGTAATGGGAAGAGAGAAAGAAAGAAAGAAAGAAAGAAAGAAAGAAAGAAAGAAAGAAAGAAAGAAAGAAAGAAAGAAAGAAAGAGAGAGACAGAGGAGAGAGAGATAAAAGAAAGAAGAAAGAAAGAAAGAAAGAAAGAAAGAAAGAAAGAAAGAAAGAAAGAAAGAAAGAAAGAAAGAGAGAAGGCGAGAGGGGGAGAGAGAGAAAGAGAGAGAAAGAAAGAAAGAAAGAAAGAAAGAAAGAAAGAAAGAAAGAAAGAAAGAAAGGAAGAAAGAAGAGAAAGAAAGAAAAAAGGAATGGTGCTTGAGAGATGACTTAGCAGTTAAGACTGCCTACTGTTCTTGCAGAGATCCCAAGGTCAGTTTCCAGCACAAATATCAGGCAGCTCACAATTGCTTCAACTCCAGATTCAGGGGACCCAGCACCTCTGGCTACTGTGGGCACCTTCACTCACATTAACAAGTCGACATCCTCAAATATATCAAATTTAAATAACGCAAATAAATCTTTAAAGCAATAAAACAAAAAAGACAAGAAAACAATGAGCAGATTCAAAAATCTGGAATATACTTGCTAAGAATCTCCTCTGTAGAGTCCAGAAATAATGTCCACTTCAAAACATCTTGATTTTATCCAAGTGAAACTGAATTTTTTCTTTCTTTTTTTATTGATTATTTTATTTATTTACATTTCAAATGTTATCCCACTTCCGAGTTTCCTCTCCACAAACCCCCTATCCTCTCTCTCCTCCCCCTGCTTCTATTAGGGTGCTCCCCTGCCTGCCCACCCACTCCTGACTCAGTGCCCTAACACTCACCTACATGGGCTCATCGAGATTCCACAGGACCAAGGAGCTTCTCTTCCATTGATGCTAGATAAGGCAATCATATGCTACATATGCAGAGGAAGCCATGGGTCCCTCCATGTGTACTCTTCCGTTTAGTGGTTTAGCACCTAAGAGCTTTGAGTGGTCTGGTTGATTGGTCTTGTTGTTCTTCCAATGGGATTGCAAACCCCTCCAGCTCCCTCAGTCCTTGCTCTGTCTCCTCCATTGGGTTCCCTGCATTCAGTTCTATGTTTGGCTGCATGCATCCTTATTTTATGGGTAAGGCTCTGGCAGAGCCTCTCAGGAGACAGCTATGCCACTTGGCTCCTCTCAGCAAGCTCTTTTTGAGATCAAAAATAGTGTGTGTGTTTGGTGTCAGCAGTTGGGATGAATCCCTAGGTGGGTCAGTCTCTGGATGGCCTTTCCTTTAGTATCTGCTCCAACCTTGGTCCCTGCATTTCCTTTAGACAGGAGAAATTCTGGATTAATATTTTTGAGGTGGGTGGGTGGCCTCATGCCTCAACCGTGTGCCATGTCTATCCACTGGTTACGGTCTCTAAAGGTTCTAGATCCCCTTTGTTTGGTATTTCAGCTAATGGCCTGTCTGTTGGGACCTGGGAACCTCTTGGATCCCTGGCATCTAGGACTTTCTAGTGGCTACCCCAATCCACTGCTACCCATCTCCATTCAAATTCCTGATCTTCTATACTTCTCCCCTGTCTCCTTTATTTCTTACTCAAGACTACAAAATAATTTATGTTGATTGAAGCCACTAAACTTGTTTTTATGGTAATTTTAACAGAAGAAATTGCAAATTAATCTCACCTTTCCTCGACTACAGTCATTAGTCTATCCAGAAAGAGTTTTTTAAAAGTTATGACCAATCATAGAACAACATTAAAGGAACCTAAGTGTCTCAGAGACATAGAGACTATCATTTGAAATTCTTTAAATTTCATTTCTCGGCTATGTTTCTAATGCCCTTCTTTACACATACTCAAAACAAATTCATTTCAGTGTTCTGTAATTTTGTTCAATAGAGATTATCTCTTCTTTGATCATAATTTCTTATACAAAAAATGCAATAGTGTTGTTTATGTAAAAGCATTTTGGTCTATGTATTTTATGACACTCTCTACCAAAATCTGTTATCAATTTCTATAAAGACCATTTCTGAGAACAAAATAATGAGCATTCAAAATTACATCTGTGTATGCATCCTATTTATTTATGTACACAGAAATCCATATATGCCCTATGTCTCAAAATGAGTATCACATTCCATTTACAGTGAAAGGTTTATCTTACCAAATCTGAAATTCTTTCAAAGTACCTCAAATTGCTTTTTCATAAAACTTTAAGGAATATGAACTATTATTTATGGCAGATAAGGGAAAGGGGATACATGTGGACAGATATGATTTACTATATATCCTATGTCAAATTTGATGGATTACACTCTCCTTATCCTTTTACTCTAATAAAACAACAGAAAATGAGTGTATTAACTGGGCACTTGACTTCATATTCCTAAGAAAATTAAATAGATTAGTAGATTTTAATTGGTTATTTTATTTATTTACATTTCAAATGTTATCCCCCTTTTTGATTTCCCCTCCATAAAAACCCTATCCCATCCTCATCCCCTTGATTCTATAAGGGTGCTCCACCACCCACTCATGCCCATTTCCACCTCATGGTCCTAGCATTCTTCTATGTTGGGCATTGAGTCTCCACAGGATGAAGGGCCTCCCCTCTCATTGATGCCAGATAAGGCAATTCTGTGCTATATATGCAGCTGGAGCCATATATAGCAGAGTATTGTCTTAACTGACATCAATGGTTGTATCAACATTCTACCTCTATATAGTTTTCATAATAGAAAACCAAGTATATGAATCTTTCTCTTGAAAAGCCTACTAACAGTTGAATTTCTTTCCTTGTTCTCATCTTGATAATAATTATTCTCAGCAAAGTAAGTAGGAACTTTGTTCTTTTGAGCTTTGTTTTTCTATTTAATAACAATATTAAATGTGTGTGTGTGTGTGTGTGTGTGTGTGTGTGTGTTTGCATACATGTGTGTATGTGCTTGTAAAATGTGTGTTAGGAAAATATCTATGTTTTTAAGATATTTACATTAGTTTTACTATTTTGGTTATTATGAAGTTGTTTGAGCTTTTGTTATTCTGTATATTAAATTCTTCCCATATGCAGTCATATGTAATTCAACTATGTAAAAGTAACTTTTATTCACCTGATATAATGGTCATTTCAGATACTTACTGCTGAATAAACTCATCCTCTCTAGTGCTTTCTGAACTCGGGCTGGTTGGTCCAACTAAGTTCTTCTGGTTCAAACTCTGCTCCAAGCTGGCTGCTTTAATTTGGCTTCTTTAAGCTACTCACTGAATTGCTGTGCTTGGCCTCAAACTAACTCAGGCAATTTGTTCTAATCTCCTGGCTCATTCTTACTCTCTGGCTTCAACTATCTCTTCTGACCAGCACTGGACTGAATGGACTCATGGAAGAACTCAGCTTCACTACACTCACTCTGTTAGGTTGGTTAAGCTGCTCTTAAGGAGCTTCTCTTACCTATGCTGCTGTTGAAAGACTTGGGCATAGCTTATCTCTGATTAGTTCTGCCATATATTTCTCTGATGGACACTTTGTCTTTCCCTCAATTAAACATCATTCTTTGGGGTTAAAAGTATGTACGAAGTTTGTGTCAGTGTTTGAGGGATTAGTGTGTAGTGTGTTTGCCTTTCAGCTGGATCACACAGATGGAGAAGTCCATTGGATGTGATTAGAGCAGCCATGTCGCTGGATTAGAATCCTGTACACAATTATTTATGAGTGTTAAAAGGAAGCAGAAGACTGAGTACCAAGACAGGTTTTCAGGTACAGTTATAGCTCACATTATGTTATAGCTGGATGTGTCAGAAGTAATTCATTCTGTGAGCCACTCCTATGGCCTCCTGTTTCCAAGTTCACCTTTGCTGTTTTGTTTCATTTTCACATGGCTTTATTTACCCAACCTAAAACTCAGATGCATACTTGCTAGTTACTATGCTTATAAGGAGATGATACTATTGTGTTCAAAGTCTTGTGTTTTAGATCACTCACATGTGTACTGGACACTTTGGGAAAGGTGATTTCTGCTTATTAAAATTGAATATAAAATACTTGTGAAGGTCCAGAAAAGCAACTTCTGTTCTTCTGGAGTTTGGTCCATTTTTGAGAGTAATAAAATGCTTTCCAGAGAAATCTTTTATGATGCTACCTCGTAATGAAGCTATCCACCACATTTAATTCCTGGGAGAACTAACAATCTTCATATGACTGTTTCACTATGTGGCGAATTGTCTTTCAGAGTGTCAGGCATCAACAGAATGAAACTTCTTTTGATAACTACCTGTGCAAGAAACTTAAATTTTTTTTTTCTCTCTTCCAGTTTAGGTTCCCCTTATTTTTGAAAAGAGGATCTGAACAATTACATGTTATTGTTTGTCTACCTACAGTTATATCTGCCTACTTATTTTTTATAAGAACATTGGCTGGAATCCACTGGTCAAGGTATCCATTAGTCAAAATATCACTTAGATTATTCTTTAGTTCACTTGAAGAGGTCACTGTGGCCCATTTGCAAGATAACTTTTCACATGGAAGAGAAGAAACAATAAAAGAAAATATTGATTTCAGACCTAAAATATGTCTCATATTAATTATTAATTTCTAGCTAATAAACTTTAATATAATCCTTCAGGATCTGAAATCATAATAACCAATAACTACTAAAATTTTAATAAATAACCCTTTACAATAATAAATTTACCTCCTTTTAATGGGATGTTTATATGTTTTATTTATTTACTTATTTATTTATTGATTGATTGATTTATATATTTATTATTCTTAACCCACTTCTGTTGGCATATGCTTTTCCTTGAAAGCACAGTATATTTTGTTGGAATATTTGAACACAGCTATTTTTTGCATTAAATGTGGTGTGGTATAATTAGTTTTTAGCTTTACCTTTTAACCTGAACTTTGTTATATTGCCTTGGCCAAAATAACTTTATTAACATTGCTTTCAATTCACATATAAATTAGGGAGTATTTTAAAGAAAAAAAATGCTCTGAAAATTAGTTTTCACATATGGGAATATGATGTAATTTTGCTTTCAGTCAAGCATCTGTTATGATCATTAGATGCTTAAACAATTTTTCAAAAGTATTAGCATATGTTAATTTTTAAAGCTCAAGAGTTTTATAGCATTTGGGTACATTTATATAATGTACCCGATGATTACCTTCTCTTATTACTCTGACCACACTTATACATACTCTTATTCCCAATTACTGTCTACCTTTCTTTTGTAATATAATTTGCCCATTTGTTAGTGTTTCTGAGTTGGACTTAACTTGGTTAATATAACCACTGTACATTTCTGCTTTCATTACCTAAACTTCAATGCTTAGCCTAAATATTTTTAAAATATATATATATATATATATATATATATATATATATATTTATATTATGTATATATACATACATATACATTTATGTGTATGTGTATGTATGCGTGTCTTATCAGCATGTTGTAATTACTTTATATCTGATGGCAATACTTAGTCATTAAGCCATTTTAGTCATTGTATCTTTAAATACATACATTATGATTCTAGTTGTAAAATATTTTACTTGCATATTACTTATAGTGAGTAAAAATTGGTCCATGATTTACTTAATTTTAACCTAGACATTTAGTTACATTTTAACATAAATTTTATTTTCATATGTTCTTTAATCTTTTATAAAAGCAACTATTAAATAAAGCCATATAAAGCTGCCATTTCATATATTTTGTTCTTTGGCAATAGTGCGCATGTATATAATATTTCAAATAATTCCCATAACCACTCTTATCTCCTTCTCTTCTCTAACAAACTCTGTCCTGTATTTCGTGCCTATCCCCTTTCCACACTAATGTCTTGTAGGTTTATTTTGTGATGGTATAGAAATATATCTATGGATATTTTGGACATATGCACTGGAGAATGGTTTGTTACCAATAAGTACATAACTGAAAGCAGAGATGACTCTGCATTTCCCACAAATAGTTTAATAGGAAGTGGTAGGGCAAATAAGTCCCTCTTTTCTTTTTGCTTAACTGTTGATGAGGCTTTTCTTTTGGAGATGCCAGCATTGACATTTACAGCTTCTGTTAGTTCATAATAAGGATACCTGTGTCTTTCTCCAAAGATAGGATTTTTGTAACCTTATTTTTCTTATGTTACTTTTGTTCACTTTTGTTTATACAGTGCATCTTTATTATTCAGCTTTGAATGTTCTAGAAATCTCTATGTAGATTAGGCTGACCTTGAACTCACAGTGACCCACTTGCCTAAACTCCCCTAGTGCTAGGAATAAATATGTATGCCACCATGACTGTTACTCAGTAACATTTATAATTTCTTTGCTGATGAAAGGTACTTCCTTGTCAAATACCTGCTATGACTGTGAAAGCTAACCCCAAGGGAGAAAGCATCTAATTTACTTCCCATTTGACTTCTCTATCGAATGCAAGTAAAGTATGTGTGCAATTTAGTAGTAGTATTTTTTTCATCTAGTTCTAGTGGTCCACCCAGGGAAGCTCAGGAGTCTGTATTGATTTGGAGCCATCTCTTTGATTAAATGGTTAAAAGTTACCTTAACCCTTTCATTGGTGTTTTATTCATTAACCCATAGATATAGTAATAGTCTTTTCTAGTCATGTTCATTATTATCTTGATTTTAAATCTCTTTTAATTTTTTGAATTATCACATAGCTACTTCTTTTGTCCCACTTTTCTTCCCCCTCAAGCTTTAGCATGCACTTTTCCTTACTCTTAGACTGCTTTTTAAATTAATGGCATCTTTTCCATTGTCATCACACATGTATGATATACACATACATTCTGAAATATTTAGATATAACCTATTCATTCTATATAATGTTACTCATAATTTCATGGATGCCCATTTGGTACTAGATGGTCAATTGGTGTGCTCTTCCTTGGGGAAGATCCTTTCTCCCATTCAAAGTTTTTCTTAGTTACATGCAATTCTTTCCCTAAGGTTGGGGTCTCCTTGGGTTTTCCCTCATCCATTTTAGTATATCGATTGCCATTGTTTATGAAGTTATGTTGGTGAACTGTTGGGCAACCATTACTGATACCCCAAAAGAAGGTTTCTTATTATTTATGTTGTGGTTTTCTTAAATTGTATTTCAATTAAAGAGGGAACTTTATTAGCACAGATGAGGAATTTTAACTTAAATGACATAAGTAAATTTATGAACATATTTACATATATTATTATATTATAGATTTTTTAAAAAACTGAATAGTTTATGATGATGATGTTTTCAGACACTCTTAGTTTATATTTTTCTACTTCTTTATTTATGCAGGGTAGCTGTCTTTAAAATAGTTGTTAAAATTATATATTAATATGTTTATAAGATAGTTGGATTTCGTTCTTTCTTTCTTTTTTGTTTCTTTCTTGCTAATATAACTTTTTAGGGGGATACTCTTTCCCATCACCTTATTTTTCTTAGTTCCCCTTCCCCTACATTTGCTGTTTTGATTTTTTTCATCTCCAATGTCCACTATCTCAAATGTCATAGTGTATAACTCTCCTCTTATGCCTCCCTTGAGGCATTCCTACCTTACTGGCTTATTTCTAATTTATGGCTTTCTACAGATAAGCCATATTGAGTACACAAATTATACTGGAGTTAGGGCCCACATATCAGAGAGAACACACAACATTTGTTTTCTTTTACCAGTTAAATCTAATTACTATCAAATATCATGATTTTATTTTCATAGAATAAAATTTAATTTTGTATGTATACCACACTTTTATTATGATTTTTGCTTGATACTACATTCTTTGGGTATTTTGCTGGAATAAAATGGCTCAAAAAGGAAGTGTACATTTGGCTCATAATTTTAGGGGGTAGACATTTTGGCATGGCAGGAAGACATGTTAATAGAATTGAAGTTGGCTGGTCACACCCCACTCAGGACAAGAAGCACAGAGAAAAACATTAATGCTGGTACAAAGATGTTTACCTTCTGCTGTCCCAGTTAACTCAATACAAACGCAGGTCTATAGGATGCTGCTTCCCACATTTAGAGTTGATTTGTCATTAATAAAACTCTCCAGAAGTATCTTGATATACAATTCATGTTAACTATGATAATCTCACAACACTGAAATTTCTTATTAGAAAGGGTAAATGGGGACTTTTGTAGGAAATTGAGGCTTTCATCGTCTGTCTCTATAAGAATTCTTTTAAATTTACTTATGAAAATCCAAAATGCTCACATTAATAAATAAAATGTATAATGTGTTCTATCTATCTATCTATCTATCTATCTATCTATCTATCTATCTATCTATCTATTGTTAAATATATTTCAATCCTCAGAAATTGAAATTTTTATTTTGGTTTAGATCCTTAATTTTACTTTTCATTTGCAATTATTATTCAAAGTAATATTTTCACTATAATACCACAGTCACATCATGTGCTTATTGGATCACATTACCTTTGCTTCTCACTTTGTTATTTTCCTGTTAGTCATCTTCTTCTACTCACTTTTTCTCCCTCCAAACCTTTACATAATCTCCTTTCATCTCTCTTTCAGGTTCATGGACTCTTTTTTTTTTTAAGCTGGCTGTTATTGCATGCTTATATGTACATATATATTCCTTAAAATAAGCTGTTCATTTTGTATAATTTTGCTGGTATGTAATATTTTCAAGGACAGCCTTTTGATATTATATAACCAATTTATGTGCTCTTCTCTGGGAAAGACTATTCCTATAGATATGCTCTTTAATGCATATTACCTAGATAGCCAAGGCTATATAGAATTTAATATTTATTCATAAACTTCATCAATTAACTCATGGAATTTCAAGAAGAAACAGAGAATTTTCTCAATGAACTTAAAGGAAATAATCTCAAAGTGAAAAACTAAAGAAAAAAAATGCCATAATAAAACCCATGAAAATGCAAACATTGAACTAATTAAGATGATAAAGACAATGAAGTATTTGGAAAATGAAATCAATAAAGAGATAAGAATATTGCAGAAAACTCAAACTGAAGTTTACTTGGAATTAAAAAATAAATCCATTAATCCAACTTGCAAACTCAAGGGAAATTCTTACAAGTATCATTAATCAAGTAGAAGATAAAAATACTATAAAAAATTAGAACTACAATAAACAAATATAATGGAATAAAAATTGACATAACGGAAAGGATATACAGAAAATTGTCCATGCACACTCTGGCTGCCTTCATCAAAACTGCTATACCAGGAACATCCAGATTAGAAACCTCAATCCCCGATTCCCCTGCCCATCAAGCCCTTTGGGGCAGGCTTAGCTTCGCTGAGATGCATGTTGCCCCCAACCCTACAGTGCCATTATCCACCAACCAGTTTGTATGACTTCAACAGGCCTGTGAAACCAAGGACACACAGGTTAGACCTTTCCCCTTGTCCCCAACCTCCAGGTGGATAGCACCAGGAACACCCAGATCAGATTCTTCCCCACTTGCCCCATCCCCAAACCCTTGCCACTATGTCCACTGGCATACCCCCAGCTACTCTGAGATATGCATTGCCCCCTGAGTTCCCTTTTCCAGTCCTTGACTGCCCACTGGAGACCTGTTACTCCAGAAACATCCAGGTTAGACCCACTTTATGCTAAACCGCACACTATATGCTCAAAAGTGTGTGTGTGTGTGTGTGTGTGTGTGTGTGTGTGTGTGAGAGAGAGAGAGAGAGAGAGAGAGAGAGAGAGAGAGAGAGAGAGAGAGGAAATAACAAGGAAGCCAGAGACCATGAATTATGAATTTGAGAGAACACTGTGGTGTGGTCTTTTGGAGGGAATGGAAAGGAGAGGAATAGGAAGGAAAGATGTAGAAAGATGTGCTTATATTTTAATTTTTAAAAAATATTCAGTTAAATAGTTTAAAAATTAAGTATCATTGCTTCTGGCACCTTGTGCATCGCCAATGCATGCAAGATAAATACATTTATTTCTTTTTGTTTTTTTGTTCTCATTGATTTTTAGGATTCTTTTTATTCACTAATTATACATCAATACATTTAACCACCATTATCTGTCTCCTAGATTTTTGTAATTTCCGTTTCTTTTAACTCTCATTACATATTTTTTAGCTTATTGTTTTGTGTGGACTTTGTTTTCATTTTACAATAGATCTTGATTTGTTTCCATATTGGCATCAGTCTTTGTCGAGAATGCTTTAAATTATACTATTTTTTAATTTATTTAGAACACACATATATAGATTTTTCTATCATATTTATTTTTCCTCTAATTTAATCCCTTGATATCCTTTCATTTTTCAATACTTTGAAGAATTAATTAATATCATGTAACACCAGTCTAACTTGCATAGGCTTTATTTGTAAACTAGATAACTAGAGTAATTTATTGACTTTAAACACCTGTACTTCATAAAAATGGATTAGGATCAATAACACTATGAATTGTGGCAAATATTCAATACTGTTCAGTTTAGAACACACAGCACAAGAAGGTTCCTGTAGTTGTATTGTCATTCCCACTTTTATAATTATTATTCATGCATTCATAGAAGTTACATTATTTTCAGTTTTCTACAGAATATATAGCAGTAGGTCTACAAACTAAGCTTAGTATTTTGAATTGATTGACTCCTTCTACATATACTTGTTTTATTGTATGCTCATTTGTATCTTTTAGGCCCTTATCTGTTTAGATAAATGCCATTTTTATATAAAGAGTAGGCAGAGTCTATATTGACTAAGGTTTATAAGGCATGTGATTTATCATTTGTTCATTATAGTTGTTTTGTTTTATAAAAAAAGAAAGAACTGGGATATGTTTGGTAGAGGCATGGTATGGTGATCTGGAAGGGGGTGTCTCTGTGGGCACATGCTTAAGCATCCTTTCCTCCTGAGGGATCAGTCATAAGACAGATGTAGTATGGATTAGAGTATAGAGTATATTTAGGGTATAGGAAGGGGAATGGAGGAGAGGGAGGGAGGGAGGCAGGGAGGGAGAGAGAGAGAGAGAGAGAGAGAGAGAGAGAGAGAGAGAGAGAGAATGAATGCAAGCTAGGAACAGGTGAAGAGAGAGAAGGTAGAAGGGGAATGTATTAAGTGTAGGAAAAGTGAGTCATGTATACCTGGATGTTGCCAGGTAATGGTGGGCCAGTCCCTAGAAGGAATGCTAAGAGTAGGACAATACCTTCTTTTGATAATGCATCAAGGACTTCAAGATCTATATTTAGTCTATTTCTAAACACAGATCTGATTATATATTTTCCTCTCTGTATTCATTCCACTGCCTACTTACATCGATATTAAGTATCAGAAAAAGTCTTGTGGTTCTGAGCTCTGCCTTGCTTCTGGGGTGGTAATGTATATTTGTATATTATGACCAAATGTTTGGAGAGCTGTCATTTTTAAGAATCCATGGCGAAAAAATGTTTTTCTCTTCTTTACTGCTTTAGGCTTTGGGGACTAGGAATCTCCAAGTATCTTACGATGGCCTCAAATTCACTATGAATCCAACATTTTTCTCAAACTTCTCATTTTATTACCTCAACTTCGTCAATTCTGTAATTACTAGTATATACCATCATAATTGCAAATTCTGTAATTAATAGTATATACTGCCATAACTGGTTCAACCAGAAGATTGTGACATGCAATAGTGTTTCTTTAGAATATTTTTAAAATTTTATTTATATTTCTTTCTTTTTTTCCAAATTTTATTAGATATTTTCTTCATTTATATTTCAAATGCTATCCCAAAATTTCCCTATACCCTCCCCCATTCTCCGCCATGCTCCTCTACCCACCCACTCCCACATCTTGGCCCTGGTGTTCCCCTGTACTGGGGCATATAAAGTTTGCATGACCAAGGTGTCTCTCTTCCAAATGATGGGTATTTTAACAATGACAATGCTTTCAACGGTCCCGATATCAGATACACCTAGTATATTCTTTATTAGAGTACTCTCAAAAGTTTCTACCTGCTGCCTTCTGGGAATATTGTTTGTAGGGCTGCCTACAAATTGGGTAGCTGTCTTTGAACTGGTGCTGCCAGCACCCTGTGACTGTATCACATCACTCTGCCTTTTCTGACATGTGGTGTTCTGGAGTCTCGGTGTTCTTTTTAAAACACAGAATCTACTTGTACTTGATTAAATAATCACTTTAGCTTAGTGTGATCTCATCTTCTCTGGTTACATTTGTAACTAACTAAATCTCATTATCAAATTCTCTACAAGCCACATTGACAAAGAAAACATATCATTGGCACAAAAATATTCATGCAGACTAATTGCAAGAAGTGGAGGACCTAGAAATAAACTCCCACAGCACTGTGAACATATTTTTTTAAGGTGTCAAAAACACAGTGGTAAAAAGACAGCCTATTCAATAAATGGTGTTGGCAAAAAATAGATATCCACCTGCAAAAGAATAAAATTAGATCCATATTTCCCACCCTACACAAAAATCAATTTAAAGCAGTAAAAGAGTCTTAATTTGAAATATGAAATACTGAAATTTGTAGAGGAAAACATAGAGAAAATACTTATAAAGGTATAGACAAAAGCACCTAACACAAAATTCCAACAGCACAGGAAAAAGCCCTAAAATTCAACATAGTGGATTACATGAAATTATAAACTTCTATCCAGCTAAATAAATTCTGAGGGGACAAAAATGTAGATTATAGAATGTAAAATTATCTTTGCAAGTTATATGGTAGACAAGATGCTCAGGTCTACAATGTATAAAGAACTGAAATGGTTAAGTATGCACACACACATACACATAATAAACAAATGACAACCAAAACCACCCTCACCGAAGCTGCAAACCAAATAAACAGGACATATTTTAAAAGGGTTAATTGACTTCACCCATCATTGAAATGTGAATTAAATCTTTAAGGTTTCTTCATGTAGTGTAAGGAAACCTACAGAAACACAAAGCCAGACATTGTACAGAGAGTGGGAGACCTTAGAGCTCTTAGTCCTAAAGGAGATGTCTCCATCAATTTCTCCCCTCAGGGCTCGGGGAACCCCTTGGAAGTAGAAATCAGAAGTGTAAGAGTCAATGGGGTTAAAGAACACACACACACACAAAACAACAACAACAACAACAACAACAACAACAACAACAAAACAAACCTCCAGCATGAGCAAAACTGATTTGAATTCATAAAGCTGAGGCAACCTGCAAAGGGCATGTGTGTGTGTGTGTGTGTGTATGTGTGTGTGTGTGTGTGTGTGTACATGGGGTCTGCCTTGAACCTGATCCTGTACTTATATACTAAGGTTATTAGTTTAGTGTTTCTATGGGATTCCTTTGTGATTAAAGAAATAGGTTTCTGATGGTAATATCTCCTCTTGGGTTATTTTCCTACTATTTGTTTTGACAAATAGTTTTTTTGTGTTTTCCATTTTATTTATTTCATTTCATTCATTTATTACTGTATCTTCTAATGAGAGACATAAAAGAAATGGATTTGAATACGGGTGGAAGCTGTGGTAAGGAATTGGAAGATGTAGAGAAAGGGAAAGTTCCAATCAAGGTATATCTATTTTCAATGAAATGAAGAATAATTGTTTCTCACTCAGGTCAGAATGTCATCAAGTAGAAAAATAACCGTAATTATTCTATGAATGTTGATAAAGAAAAATCATGATACATTCATTGTTGGAGTATCAACTGATAAAACTACTAAGGAGATTAGCATAAAGGCTGCTAAAAAATAAGCTCAAAAATATAGGTTCCAAGTGAGCTTGTTTTATGACTCCTAGTCTGTATACCCCAAAGACTATATTTTAATGCAGAGTCACTAGCAATATGCTTAGTTCTTCTGTATTCATAATTGCTAGAAAATGGGGTCAACCTTTCACTTTTTGATAAATGTATAATGAAAATATGTCACATGCATACAGCAAAAAATTTTTTCAACTGCGAAGAGAAATGAAATTAGAAAATTTGTAGAAAAAAATTATGGGAATTGGAAGCATTTTATTAAGTGAGTTAGCTCAGGCTCATGAGGACAAATGCTGTATGCATTCTCTCAAATGGTCACTGCAGCTCCTAATTTTATATGATAAATTTATGTTAGAGTAGGTATGAATGCAAGCTAGCATGATAGAAAAGGCCCGTGAGTGAAGAAAAGAGATTTTAGAAAGGGAGATGAAAAAGGGTAAAACAAACAAATAAACAAACAAAACCAAAAATCACCAGATGTGAGAGTAAAAGAGGAAATGGTTGGGGAGGAAAAGCTAATGTGTTCAAGAGGTCAGGAAAGGAGAAGCGGTGGAGGAATCAACTCAAAATATTCATGTAGCACCAGCTGGAAGCATGCAACACTGCATGCCAATCAAAAATAAAATTTTATTCAGAGTAAAAAAACCTGTTTCCAAATGAAGCATCTACCAAACAAGTTCTATACCTAAGAATCAGGGACCTTTGTGGGGTTGAGGCAGAAAATTATAAACTGTAATTATTACAGGTTGAAAGTTTGCTCTGAGACTGGGTCTCCTAGTAATACTAAGCTACGCTCTGAGTTCTCAATAATGAGACTGCTCAAACATGCACTAAAAAATTGTTAAAGTGGAAGAGCAAAGAGCACATGATAAGGCTTCAACCCTACACAAAGAACTAAAGGAAAGTAAGGAATCTGAGGGCAGGCGAAAGAGTATTACCTAGGAAAGGGCACAGCTCCTGGCTATTTAAATGGCAAATAGTCATCTCTGAAAATATATATTCAAGTAGCATTAGATGGACTGAATTAGTTATATTTATGTATTGAAAGCATATATGTGTATACATATATGTATGTAAGAACAATTAATGAAAAGAGAGACTATATATTAGAAAGAGAACAAGAAAGGATATATGGGAAGGTTTAGATGAAGAAATAGATAGGGAGAAATAATGTAATCATATGATAATCTCAAAAACTAAACTAAAACATGGGTTTTAGAAAATAAAATTCCAAGTATCTGAAGTGTAGAAGTTTTGAAGGACATTATCTAATGAAACCCTGTTTATTCTCCTGTAATGGGGAGTCTGCTCTCTCTCCTATGGAACAACAGAATGACTCAGGAAAACAAGTTCTTTGGTCATCTGAGGTCACATGATTCATAATAGAATACTCTTGGCCCCTTCCTCGAGCCATGCTCTCTTAAATTCTTGTTCTTTAGTTTATCCCATATTATTTCACCTTTATGATATTTCTTCAATGTACTATGTTGTCCTTACTTTATTTGCTTTGATTTTCTTTTCTTTTTTTAATTAGATATTTCATTTATTTACATTTCAAATGCTATCCCCAAAGCACCCTATATCCTCCCTGGTTTTGTTTACTATACAGGAGTTTTCTTCTTAGACCTGGCTGTCCTGGAAAGAACTCTATAAACCAGTCTAGCCTAGAACTCAGAGATTCTCTGTTTCTGTCTTAGAATGCTGGTTTTAAAGGCATGTGCCTCTGTTCTTAGCTCAATGTGTTAATATCGATGATCTAGAACATAATATATTTCACAATTTCTCATATATCATATATTATGTACTATATTTTGTTCCTTCTGTCTTTGATAATTTTCAAATACAGTGTATTTTACTATAAATTTAATATAAGGATAAAAACTTGCAGCAAGGAAAGCATGTCAGTATGTCATGCACAGTCACATGAAGACATGATTAACAGCAAAAGCTATGCCTGAGTTTAGATTAAATAGGATACAGGAAGAAAAGGTACTAATTAAGCGTTCACACGCACCATTCTCAGCCCTGTACATATCTTCTCTAGTGATAGAGAAATGTGTGGATACAGCATGCATGTGTCTGGTTTGGAGGAATCAGTCTAGTAAATATTGCATGCTAAACACAGATTCTCAACACCTCTCCCTTAGTCATGCCTGCGATATTAATCATACAGCTTTTTCTGCAAAAAAACAGATTGGGTATTTATTTCTCAATAATAAGCACCAGAAAAAAAAGATATTTATATTAAAGTCTCCAGTAAGGTCATAAAGTTAGATATCTGAAACTTCAAATTGCAATTGTTCTGCTGTGTCTGTACTCAAAGTTTCCAGAGATATTTGACATATCATCATTAACTATGAGCAATGCAACAGTGCTTGCCAGATGCTTGAGAAACAACCCAATCTTTAATATTAAATGCTTTTCCTGAATTTATCTGTGTACCATTGACAAGCCTGATGTCCATAGAGGCCAGATACCCTAGAACTGGAGTTACATATGATTGTGAAGCTCCATGTAGGCGGTGGAAGTTGAACTCAGGGCCTTTGAATTAGTGACTAGTTATCAGTGATAGTAACTGCGTAGCCATCTCACCAGCCCTCAGAAGCAACTTTAACATAGAAAACTAAATGTAGAATAAAAAATAAAACAGATAAGTAGCAACACAAGGTAAGCTATGAACCTAAACGAAAATTATTATTTGGAAATATGAGTATAGTTTAAAAATATAATTAACAACTATAACTAGTCACAGAGAAAAAATGAAGACAGTTCATGTATAATATAAGAGCAACTAGGTAGAGAAAAAAACATCTTAAAGTCTTCAGCTCTTAGACATACAAAGCACAGTAATCAAAGAGAAACAATGAGACAGCCTGCAAAACAAAATTGATGTCTCTCGAAAAATAATGAGAAGTCAAAAATAAAAATAATAATTTCTATGGATATTTGAAAACTTACAAAACTGGGAATATTTTATAAATAAATCAGTGAAAAAACTCTCACATTATGTCAAAGCACTTCTTGGTAACAAACTATTATTATCCTCCAGAAGAAAAGGATATGACAACCGTGGAACAGCTGGTACTTGAAGTCTTGTGCTCATGATTGAAGGACACATTCCTCTGGTCTGCTCTCTACAGGGGAACACAACTTTGCCTGCAACTGACATGCCAGCTAGTGTCGGGCAAGCTTCTTCCTTCTGTCATTCAGCTTCCTCATCTTGAGATGTTGATCCTTTCAAACAAGCCATGATTTATTACTAAATGCTCCGTAAATATGGGGGAACGTAGTTTTCCATTGCAGCTTTTTCACAGCTTCAGGGGAAGACTGTACACACCATGCCGCTGTCATCTTCCAGCCTCTCACTTATTCTTGTCCAACTGCACACTCCTACATCTGCCAGTTCCGTCTTGTTTTAGGCCTGCTGTGCTGCTTCCAGTGGCTCAGTGGGACATGAGGGTGATACTGAATGGGCAGGAAAAGTTGATAAATGATACAGATTGAAGGGCCACTTTGAAGTCCTTCAGTGTCACCAGAAATAACGTAGTGTAACCAATACAATGAGAGGGAGGTGGCTGGGCATGTTCTCCTTAGACAACAGCCATGGGACTGTGGAAATCAGTTCTCAGAAGATTAACAAAGGATGAAAATGATAGTGAGGGACAAAAAAATAATAATGTGGCTCATGTCTGTATTTTACTTTCATTATTGTTTGATTCGAGGGTCATTATAAAGGCTAGCCCTGAGGATGATAGCTTAGAGTGTTCTGCAGTGTTTCCGCTTTCCGCACATCCACTCGCAATTGGTAAGATGAAAGCATTGATAGATGCTCATTATGTTCACGGTTGTGCTCAGCATCATCCCCATCATTTCATCATGTTTCATTTAGAAGTACACTTAACTACAGAGGAAAGTGCCAAAACATTTCATGGAGACTAATGTAATCTAGCTTCTGGTATCTGAATCCACTTGGTGAAAAAAAAATCTTTGAAGCAGAAGTGAAAGAACGTGATCTTTTCATAAGAAAGCCAAAGAGCATCAGGTGCAAACACATCTACCTACAGACCAAGGAGGAAATGCATCTCATTAGGGGGAGTTTTTAAGGAGACTGCTTATTGGGATTTTCCACTCAGTACCAGGATCAATGTCAGAGGAAGGGAAGACCAGAAGAATTGTCAGACTACTCTAACTGAGTCACAGCAATTCTCTATAGAAGCATTATAAGGACAAGTAATGACTCATGAAAAAACTAAACACAACCACTAGAGAAGTGTGTGTGTGTGTGTGTGTGTGTGTGTGTGTGTGTGTGTGTGTGTTACATGTAACTGTGGAGTTTCTAATATGCTTCTGATGAGAGACCGTGATCATGTTTAATTGTCTGGGTATTGTCAGGATCTTAGTTCTTTATACTATATCTATTTAGGAAAAATAAACAGATACTTTTATATCTAATTGTATGTTTATGATTTTTTTCAAACATTAACAAGACACTTTGTATATGTTCAAGTTCACAAAATGGACAAGATATATACTTTTCTTTCCAATATTTAAGTTACCAGGGATTTCTCAAACATTGAGGGTTTGATTTTAATATTATATATTGATCATGCAGAAGCATGTGAATGTGATATAATCTGCTCTAATACAAATTTGTATATTGACTCATCCTCCTAGAACAGCTCATCACTCTTGGCAGATATCTTCTGATAAGTAGACTCACAGTCGATAAATCTAATGCCTAAACACACTAAAGTCATTTGGCCCACTAGGTCTTTTAGAACAGAGAAAATTGTGTAAAAATACTGAAATTGTTAATCATTCAAATCTATAACAGAACAATTTCTGTTGTAAGAATTCTTTATGGCCATGATATATAAGCTAAATTCTCAGACCAATACACTGGATTAGGACTTTTTTTTGTTTCATTTTTAAAAAATCCATTGTTTGGAAATTTTATACACATGTGCAATTCATTTCAATTGTAATTACTACCTACCTACTGTCTCCTTCTAGCTCTTCCCTGGGATGCTCCAACACATTTTCCTTCCAAACTCATGTCCTGCTTTTTAAAAATTAATAGCTCACTGAGTACAGTCAATGTTACTCACGTGTGAATGAGTGTGATCTCATCCACTGTCACATGGGCAGCCTATCCGTGTCCACTTTGGTTGGAGAACTAAAAGTGATTTTTTAAAAATTTTCTTAGCAGGCATCAACTGTCTATAGTTTCTGAACTAAAGGTAAAGTCTCAGGACCTTGTTCTACTCCATCGGGGCTGGAATTAATTCTTACTGGTTTGACATTGTGAATGCCTTGTACAGGGAACCAATGTCAGCTACTGGAATGCATGTGAGTAATGGCTTTTTAGTTTCCAGGAAACAGCATTTCAAGGGGCCTTTTCCATCCTAGCCTGTCACAGTTTTGCTTATACTTCTTTCATGATCTCCTTGGAGCTTGGAGCTTTGAGTGGGAAGAGATTGTATAAGTAAACCATTTACAACAGAACTTGAAGTGTATGCTTTGAAT
Organism: Mus minutoides; assembly: GCA_902729485.2. Taxonomy (NCBI): domain Eukaryota; kingdom Metazoa; phylum Chordata; class Mammalia; order Rodentia; family Muridae; genus Mus; species Mus minutoides. The sequence continues at coordinate 54,625 of CACVCL010020925.1, forward strand.
TTACCAATACCCAGTGTAAAATGAAGTGTCTCTGTCTAAGGGGGCTGGGATCCAGTTCTATGAATGTAAACATTTATAAGGCAGTTTGATAACATGACTTTCTAGACAAACAACAATATAGTCCTGATTCCAGGGCCTGTAATCTTCCTAATCATGGGTTTTGATGTGGTTTCAGTTCCAGGCATGAAATTGCTTCAGTGGAGTAACCCTTATGCACAGCACCGCATAAGAGAATCCATATATTCTCTCTCCCAGAATAGCACATCCTTGCACTATACAAGCTTTGTATCAGGTAGATATTCCATGTTCAGTTTGAGATTGATATATGTATCTTGAAATAGAAGATACATATATCTCTTCATTAATATAATGAATAATATTATAATAAACCCTTCATTAATGAATCTGATCATAGTGTTATACTAGACAATCACAAGCCATAGCAGTAGCCTGTGTTATTTTGAGGGCATTTGGGACATCCATGGGTAACAATTTAAAGGGAAAAATCCTATGTTACTCACTGTTACTCTTTTTATTTTTATTATAAAATCGAAGAATGGGTTCTCTTGGCTGACTTGACAACTTCATTCTCATCGTTTCTTTATTAATCTTTACAATATTCCCAGAATTCATTGTTTTTTGATAGAATTGTCATCTGCTTAAATGTACTGATAACTTACTGAATAATTGTTGACTATAGTTATGTTTCTAAACTAAATCTTACAATTACTATTAATTCAAGAGCATTTTAAAATGCTTCAAGCTCAAGGGAGACTAGGTAAGCATAGTATAGGATACAGAAGATAAAGACAAATGGTTTGGGTAAGTGAAGGAAAGACAAATGTCACAGGCAGAGATCAAGGGTTGTGAGAGTCTACATCTTAGTGTGAATAAGCAGCTGATAAACAGATGATTTGATCTAAAATATGTCTAGAAAAGCTATGCTGTATATGTTATAGCTTCTTCCTTTGTATTGTAGCCTCTGCTTCTATTTAAAAACCATATAAGAACCAAGTAATAATAATCAGAAAATTGTTTCTATAGGAGAGATTTACGTTAGTCTTGCCAATTTGAAATCTCTACAGTATCAGTCTTATAATAGAATATCCTAAACTAGATGAATTTTGGAAAAAATTGCTTGAATTCAATTTATAAGTAGAGGTGAAACAGGTCTCCAACCACACAGAAAAATTTCCAAGTCAAAAAAGGAGAGGCTTAAAGGAAGGAAATAAGTGGGGGAGTGAGGTAATTCTAATCAATTAAAAGTATAGTTTAGGAAAAGCAGCTACAACGCCAAGATGAGGATGCAGAAACATGATTTCCAGAAGCAGCTGGGTAGGCACGGTGGCCAGCAGCACCACCATCGAGGCAGTAAAGCATACAGGTTCTGCAGCAGCAGGCTGATGATGTGGAGAAAGCCCAGCACCTCCATCAGGAGGTGGAGGGAGGAAGGCAGGCCAAGAGCAGGCTGAAACTGAGTTGTCATCCTTGAACCACCGCAGGATCCAGCTGGTTGAAGAGGAGCCAGACTTTGCCCAGGAGCGCCTTGCCATTGTTATGCAGAAGCTAGAAGAAACAGAAAAGGCTGGTGACAAGAGTGAGAGCAGTATGAAGGTGATTTAAAAAATCATGCTCTAAAAGATGAAGAAAAGATGGAACTACATTTCAAGGAATCCAGCCAAAGGAAGCAAAGCATATTGCAAAAGAGGCAGATAGGAAGCATAAAGGGGTAGCTTGTAAGTTGGTGATTATTGAAGGAGACTTGGAACGCACAGAGGTACGCTCCCATTTGGCAGAGTCCTGTTGCCAAGAGATGGATAAGCAGAGCTGACTGATGGACCAGAACCTGAAGTGCCTGAGTGCTGCTAACGAAAAGAACTCTAAAAAAGAAGACAAGTATGAAGAAGAAATAAACATTCTTGCTGATAAACTTAAGGAGGCAGAGACCTGTCCTGAGTTTGCTGAAAGATTGGTAGCCAAACTTGGAAAAGACCGTTCATGACTTGAAGTTAAGCTGAAGTGTACTAAAGAGAGGCATCTCTGTACACAAAGGATGCTGGACGCTGTCACCTTCCAGGGCCCCTTGCATGTTAGGCAAGCCCCAGCCCTGAGCCAACACTTGTCTCGGCTCTACCCCTTTCCCAACTCCTCAAAAATGGGTCATGCTGCCTCTGAGTGTCCACCTGCCCACAAGGGAGACAGAGAAAGAAAATTATGTTTGGGCCACTGATTTAGCCACATGAATGTCAGTCATCTCATCATCCTTTCCTGAAGTTTCTGTGCTCTGTATCAGTCAGTGATGGAGAAATCTTGAATGACAAATATATATATATATATATATATATATATATATATATTTTTTTTTTTTTTAAAAAAAGGACTTTTTAAATTTACATCATTTTGAAATTTTGTTTTGTAGGGCTTGGGTTACCTTGGCCAACCCATTGGCTGTGAGATCTTTTGCAGTCTGTAGGCTAGTGGTGTGCTGATCTTTCAAGTGTCCCCATCCAGTTGACATGTTCTTATTGTCCTGTTAGGTGGGCACCCTGCAGATTCCTGGCTTGTTTGTACTCTCCTCTGGCCAGAGAAAAAGAACCCTGTAGTGAAACTGTTTGGACTGATTATTAACAAGTGATTATTAACAAGTGATTATTAACAAGTGATTATTAACAAGTGATTATTAACAAGTGACATTTTGAAATAAAGAAACAGACTTCTAAAAAAGTATATTTTAAATAATAAACAATATACAGTTTATGATTTTGCGAAAGTGTCTCAACTTCTCTTTGTTTCACATCTTTCTAGAAGAGTGGGTTCCAGCCATCTTAGTGCCGTGGCCCTTTAATACAGTTCCTCATGTTCTGATAACTTCTATCGTACAATTATTTTTGTTGCTACATCAGAACTGTAATTTTATTACTGCTATGAATCACGATGTAAATACATGTGTTTTCCCAATAATTCTAGGCATCCTTTGTAAAATGTTCATTCAACACACAAAGGAGGCATGACAGGCTGAGAATCACTGTTCTAGAACATTTTGGACATTTCTGGAGTTATGTGACAACTCAGAAAACATTTAGTCAAGCCCGAGTTTAAAGATGTGGTAAACAGTATCTAGAAACTTGCTATATTCTTTCTGAGGCACCCCTGAAGCCACACAGAGGAAAACCCAGTCACACTTAAGACAAATCTGAAGCTAATATCAGAAGTTGGAATCACTTAGAGGCAGGTGCTTCTCACATGATGAAGACAAGGTTTAATCATGGACTGTTAAATGTAATGAGATGCAACTTTTTAAAATATTAATCATTTCATTCATTTATTTTTTTCTTTTATATCTCAAATAATATCCCACTTCCCGAGTACCCCCTCCACCAACTCCCATCCCACATCTGCCCTCCCCTTCCCTTTTGTCAGAATGAGCATGCTCCCCCCACCACAGCACCCCCCTATCCTGGGGCATCCAACCTCCCAGGATCAAGGGCTTCTCCTCCACTTTCTGTTATTGGAAAGAAAGAAAGAAAGAAAGAAAGAAAGAAAGAAAGAAAGAAAGAAAGAAAGAAAGAAAGAAAGAAAGAAAGAAAGAAAGACCCTCTTCTTTCCCTTGGTATTCAGCTTGCCTGTTTCCAACTCACATTTTCCTCATGGTAGAGAAGATCTTCTCTTTCAAAAGAGAACTTGGATACTTTTCTTTTCTAGGATATAAAGGGTAGTCCTTTCCTCCTGCTGCTCATCTGTAGACATTATCCATCTCAGGAACCAATGTGGGTCATTTCTGTCCTATTTCAGTCTCCATGACACATGCCATGTGGGAGTAACTCCTTAGAAGACTGGATTTATCATATTGTTCTATTTTTGATTAAATATTCTGTGTCTATCAGCCTTGATACTAGCGTAAACTTGTATATTAGGGTGTAGGTATAAAGAGGATGTCACACTGTGTGTCTTCTTAACTTTGGTGATCATTTTATAGAAATACCAAGGAGGTAGAACTTAAACATGAATAAATTCTTTAAAAATACTCAAGATTGTCTGAGCTTACACTATTCTAAGATTAACAGTTGACCACATTTGTGTTTCTAGTACTATGTAAATCTAAGACAGAATAAGTTGTGCATTAGTTACTTTTCTGTTTCTACGATTAAAAAAAAAGCATAATCAAAAGCAAGTTATAGAAGAAAGAGTTTATTTTTGCCTTACTGTTTCTGAGGGATAATAGTATGTTATAATGGGAGTCCTGGTAGCAAGTAGCAGACACCATTGCTAGATCTGGAAACTAAGAGATGTTTTACTCAACTACAAATACAAAGAGTGAGAACCGGAAGTGAGGTGAGTCTATAAACCCTCAAATTCCACCCCAAAGAGATATACTTTCTCCAGTAAGACCATGCTTCCTATATTTCACAAATAATACCATTAAAAGAGGACAAATTATTCAAATCATCTATTCTACACTTGATCTTAGCCAATTCTATACAGTGAATGCTCATACAAAGTCAGGAAAATTACCACTGAGTTAATATTATGTTGGTCATCTACTGCTGTGCATGGGACCTCCCATTTCCTGTGTTTTATACACCCATTGAGACTCCTCTGGCAAAAACTATTTTTTCCTCTGCAAGTAGATATTACTTGGGCATCACTTCTTTGATAGGATTGGGAACTTATGTCCACATGTGCCTCTCAGTGGTGGACCTTGTCTCCCTTAAACCTGTGCAAGCTCTGTGATTATTGTCACATTTGCCATTAGTTCATACATATATCAGTTCTATTGGGTTTCCTTGGTGTCTTCCACACAGTCTGGCTACTACACTCCTTCTACTTCCTCTTCTGCATAATTCTCTGAGTCCTGAGAGGAAAGGGTTGACAGACACTAGTGCAAGAGGAAGATTCTCTGATGATAGCTGAGCAAGGCACTGAATAGAATGCTATTAAGAGTCACCTCATTGCTGTGTTCTTTTAGTAAAACTATGACTTACATTTTTGCCTTACACCTGAAATCATTGTTAGATGTACTACTGAATTAGTGAAGTTGAAAATTTGACAGATTTCATTACTAATAATTCTGAAGTACACACACCACCAGCAGCAGCAGTAGCGCCACCACCACCACCATGAACAACAACAATGACAAAACAAAAAAGCACAAAGTCAAAAGCCATGGTCCATAAGCAAATGTTCATTAAATCAAGAAAAATGCAAAAGTACAATTAACCCCTAGTATTGCAGTAACAAAACAAAAGACAATACATTTCACCCTAGACAACACCACAATTCACCAAGTAAATTAAAAGATCATGAAATGATTATAACTATATCTAATTATGAAATCAAAATGGAAATTAACAAGAGAATTTTTTGAAATCAATACCACAAATGTGTTTTTCTTTTGTAATTATTATTTTTTCTTTAATTTAGGGAGACCTATCATAGGTATTGCAAAGGACTTTTCACCTGCCTTTGTTAAAATGTTCATGGATCCTATTGACTGAAGATCTGGCTACATGGTATTAATTTACATTGCAAGAACTTCTAATATAGAGTGACTCACCTTATATTTGAAAAATATTTATAAGGTAAAATTATTTGATATCCACTTGTTTTATTTCATAATTTAAAAAAATTCCCCATTTTCTTGGCATTTTGGACATTGGTATGGTTTTTTTTTTTTCTATTTTCAGTATTTATTATTGTCTCAGGATATTTTTAAATTTTAATGTTAGAATGTAGTAGCTAGAAGGTAGTTGAATGTTGTGTAAACTGTAAATGCTTGATTATGCTTGACACTTGTGTCTAGTGAATACATTTAGATTAAAGATTTAATTTTTGAAAGTTTCAAATGTGTTTTGTTTAATAAATCAACCACATTATACATTACATATTGATGATGAATATATTCTTCAGAGATAAGCATCAGTAGTTTTTGTCTTTCTATTTATCTGTTTTCCTCTGATAGGTACTGTTATTGAATCTTATACATTTTATTTTCCGTCTTATCTTGCTGCATAATTATGAGCATAGATGGTTTGAAAATTGTTGTTTCATTACCACATACTTGCTAACTTGCTAGTTCCCTCCATTACTGTGTATTTACTTCTATTTTGTGACAAGTTGTGATCTGTGTGATTTCAATTTGATTGAGTGTATTGAAGCCTTTTTGATGTCTAGTATATCTTCTATTTGAAAGAGAGTTCTAGTAGTTTTCAGAACATATATATCACTACTTTCAGTGATACAGTTTATAACTACTTCTTTTAATATGATTATATTTCTGAGAATATGAATATATAAACAAAGTTCATGCACTTGATAAATCAATTAATCTATTATTTTTTAAAATTTAAAAACAATTATCATTGCATTATGTCTCTCTTCTCTATCAGTTTTGTACCATACACCCTATAGTTCAGTTGTTTTCATCATATTTATCTGTTGTATATGACTCAGGCCTGTACTCAATAATTTTAAATATACTATTGACTTCCCAGTGGAACCTATATCAACAAGACTTTGCATTTGGTAGATACCTTTCTCTGAGAACTTCATTTTTACCTAAAGCTTTAAAATTACATTTTATTTATTTATCTAATTCTGATGTCAGTTAGTTTTCTAAGTTCCTTAGAATTTTCATATTAGAAAAGGACATGTAGATATGTTCATTAGTTGTTTTGTTTTCAAAGCAGTATCATGATTCTCAAGTGATTCTTACTATCACTCTTCTCAAGTCTTACAAATATTAGGGAAGTGTGTGTGTGTGTGTGTGTGTGTGTGTGTGTGTGTGTGTGTGTTTGTGTCTGTGTGTCTGTGTGTGTGTGTGTGTGTGTGTGTGTGTCTGTGTGTGTGTGTGATTGTGACTTTTATATGAACATGCTTATTTACATACATACCAATATACATACTTATTCTATCTCACGATGTATAACTCTATACTTATCAGCTAGAATCCAACTGTATGAGCCATGTTAGCTCCCTCTGTAGAAACCCTGTTTCACTTCCTCACTTGCAGTGAATGTCTGCAACTTAGTCACCAGGTTGATTGTATGTCATTCTCTGTGCAGAGTCCTGATTTTTACCACCTTGTGCAAACTTTTAGAGTTAAGTCATTTGTAAGGAATATCAAGAGAAGGAGAGAAAAAAGGGAAGATTTGGAAATCACATTTTGTATTTTTCACCCAAAAGAAATGCATCATATCATTATGTCACACATATTTCCAATAAAAACAAAAACAAAAACAAAACCCAAAACAAACAAATGCCACTCTGCTTTTTAACATGGTGTAGATAGATTGTTTATGGTTTATTTTCATTTTTCCTAAAAGATTTGATTAAAATTGCTTATTGCCTATAGCACATATTTCTTTGCTTCAAGCATTATTTAAATAAAGTTCAGAAACTCTAATTTCTAATTCTATTTATAAAAATATCTCTTCCCATGACCCATTTGAGTCAAATTCAGGAATATTTAATGAGGATGTGATAAAACATTTCCTGCATCCAGGACAAGTGTCTTTAGATACACTGTTTCAAAATGTAAAATGTTACAACATATTTAAAATTAAACAAATATCAGAGCAATACAATCATCTCAGTACTATATAAATATATAAATATATTTCCATATATAGAGATTTTGATATAATCAGGAATATTTGTATTGTGCTATTAGCTATCTGTGTAAGTACTTAAGAACTTGTGTGTTCTGTATACATAGATGCAGATAATTAATACACATATTATTCTGCCTGCATTTTAAGTATTAATTTACATTGCATTATGAACTGGGCCATGGAATCTTGCTATATTTGAAAGAAAATAATCACTTTTAAATTTTTGTTAAGAGAGCTATCTTTTATTGTTGTTGTTTGTTTGTTTGTTTGTATGTTTTAAATTATTTTTAAACTCCAGATTTTATTCCCCTCCTGGTTCACCCTCCAACTGTTCTACATCCCATACCTCCTCTCTGCCTCCCTGTCTCTACAAGGATGCCTCCTTATCAGACCTGTAAACGCCCTGGAGCCTCCAGTCTCTTGAGGGTTAGTTGAATCTTCTCTGACTAAACCCAGACCCGTCAGTCAGTCCTCTACTGTATATGTGTTGGGGGCCTCATATCAGCTGCTGTATGCTGCCTGGTTGGTGGTCCAGTATCTAAGAGATCTCGAGGTCAAGATTAATTGAGACTGTTGCTCCTCCTACAAAGAGAGCTATCTTAAAAACATAAAGGAAAGCAGCAAGGAAATCCAGTTTCCATAATGAGCCAGCTTTCAAGATTGAAAGAAAATTGGGAATATAATTACAATCAAATATCAATAATTTACCAACAAGAATTAGGAAAAACATTTTTTGATATTTATTAAATACACTTTTCAGCATGCAAGGGAACAAGTGGATAAAGTTTAGCTAATGAGTGTGCTTGGTATCAGCTGCTTTGAAAAAAGGGAGGGAGAGTAAAAGAGGTCAAGGGGAAAGTGTTGTAAGTTGCTGATAACTAACATGGTAGCTGTGAATGTTTCTTCTGAATTAAGGTAGTTTAAAGCTATATACTCTGGAAGTGTGGAGCATATCAAGATAAGAGGTTATTGCTTATATTTGTATGCAAGTATAGATAGATAGATAGATAGATAGATAGATAGATAGATAGATAGATAGATAGATAGATAGATATAGATATATAGATATACTATGAGAAGAATAATGAGAATTTTCAACTAAGTCGTTACATTCTCAATGCTGTAATTGCAGCAAAATGAATTAGACCTTTTTTTTCTTGATTGCATTTGAAACTTTGACATTACACATTTCATTGATTTGCTTCTGGCCTAATACCCTTCTTCATGCTGGGGGAAGGGGGTGGACTTTGTTCTCTGATAGAAGTAATAAGGCTATCTGCACGATTCTCTCTTGTGTGACATGGAGTATTTCTATTTTATTTAATCTATTGCTGTTCAGCCTTTTCAGAATAAATACTTCACAAACGATGAACAGAGAAAGACATGCAAGGGGAATGGCCAGAGGAGTGTAAAAAATTAAAAAGAGGCCTGTGAAGAAATAATGATGGCTCTATAAAAAAATTAAATAAATATGAAAGCCGGGTCAAGCAGGCCTTGACGCTCAGTTGCTGCTGGAGCATGGAGTGCTTCACAGTTTAGGAGCCCCTGCTCCATTCGCTTGTTCCTGTTGAATAGAAAGCATCTAGAAAATGAAGAGATCTAAATGCCAGCAGGGGCTGAGCTGCATTCTTCTAGCCATGTCCTGAGCCTAGTCACCCAGAACAACTTGTGATCCCCAGACAAAGCCTCTCACAGCAGGTGGCCATATCAAGAAATTTTCCTCCTGGAATTAGATATTATCCCAGGAATCACTACTGAGTCAAACATAATGCCCCATCCTGCTGGGTCAAGTAGGATTCCATTTCAATTTCTTTACACAACGATGCGTTTCATCTTGTCTGCGTACAATGACAGTACTCAGGCATGAAGTAAATTGAAGTTCCTGAAAGGCAGAATTGTCCCTTGAACCTGCAGCATTCCCAACCCCAGAAACACACATTGTCAAGGGAGTTCCAGATAAGCAGGGTCTTCAGTAAGTGTTTTGCTGCCCGCCTTCCTTTAATCATACTCTCTTTTGTAAAACGGATTTTCGAGGGAAAAGATAAATCATTGCAGAAGGAAAAAGGGTCGTTTTAAAAAGCTTAGGAGGTTCATTTTGTGTGGCTTTCCAAGTTGAAAAAGGTAATTCATAGAAGCGAAAGTCTCTGGGGATCAACTTAATTCATCCTTCATATTACCAACATGAACTATTGAAATAAGGTTGAACGGAGTTCTTTGTAAGTATGCTCCTACAGATAGGTACTGATGGCCCTTTTGTTTGTTTGTCAGGTTCATATCCAAACTCCAACAAATGAAATTTGGGGATAAGAACAAGTCTTTCTTTCACCTTCTGCTCAGAAAGTGTGCTGGTTTTCTGCCTTGACAGATAGATTTTGATACATATATCAATAACATATTTTTGTTTCCAGAGCTTCAAGCTAACATTAGTGTTGCTGTGTGGCCAAAGACTTTTTTTTTCCTCCCTTGACTTCCCTGATTATCAGGTTATGGTTGAGTCCTTTATATTTAAAGAAATGTAACACTATCTGAAGAGTAACATTTTATTTCGATTTTACAGAGAATTCTATCAGCATCAGCCAAAACTTCTAAATCTTGAGATTCATTCCACCAGTAAGAACAGTTTTCCTGAATGCATTTCTGAAAAGTATTGCCACAAAAGAACTATTTTAGCTTAACAATTTTCAGTACCTGAAAGAAATTATTATCCTAGAATAACTGTTAGAACAAAAGGGGAAATTTGGTGTATTCAGTAGCTTCATATTTATTTAGTGTCTGCTTACTAAAACAGTTTCCTTTTGATTTTATTGATTTAAATGTGACTTTTTAGGCATGTGGAAGATCCTATAAAATATGAAGCAAATGCCTCTTACATAATTAAGCAAAATTATAATTCTCTCAGTGTTGCTTTATTTTGAAACTTAATATCCAACAGAGATCTTCATACTAGAGTGTAGGTAAATACGAAATCCAAGGATGCTACTTACCTGATACTTCATTACTAGAATTGCTTTTCTCCAACTGTATAAATTATTATTTGATTGTGTATATTAAAGTATGAATTACTCTAATTCTTCACATTTATTACAGCCAGAAAAAAATGCAAAGCTTTGTTCAATAACCACACAAAATTAAATCAAATTGATCTATGGAATTTGTAAAAGTAATAGCTATTATATAATACTTACAGTAAAAGATAAATTTGAAACAATCTTATATATTAAAATGAATAACCATATCATATTAAAAGAAGTATGAGCCAAATTTTATGTGTTGAAATGCCCCTCTTTTTTATTACTGTTAAAACTTCTCATAATTCACTGGATTAAGGAAAATGTCTACAGTGTCTTTAAGACCTAGGTTATGAGGAATACACTTTTCTAGATTCAGGTCCAGATGTCTATCACATTGAAAAATACAAGATCTTTTAGTAAGTTCCTATTTCCTTTTCCCTAAATGTTTATGTCCCTTTAGCTTGTTTAGGTCAATACCTTTATTCCAATGGTACGCATATAATTTCTCATGGTAAACATATCAAAGTTGTAGCTCATATTATAAATATGTAAATATGTATCATTGATTTTTCCAGAGATTTCTAAGTGGATCAGCAAACTCGTTCAAATTAAACAATTTAAACAATATAGGCAATTAAATAATAACGATTAAAAGTTTTATGTCACATCATTTTCAAGAACCTAATTTAAAGTTCTAGAGATATATATTATATTGATTATTGCCAAAATAGAAATTTATATTTGGGTTCTTCCTTAGTATCACAGTCATCTAGTAAATGCTTTCAAGTAGAATATTTCACTTCACTAAGGCATTTTTTTTCTTTTTTGGTCAACTTTTATGTAAGACTATTCATGAAGATTGTTAAAATCTGTGCTTAAATACTCTTGGTGAATTCATAATAACATATGAATTTCAAAAGAAAAATATTTTCAATAGCACAACTTCATAAGGAAAATAGCAAATGGATCTTTTCATTTCTATGTCTCTATTAAATGTTCAGAGTCTCACAGCATAGACTCGACTAGACTGGAACTCACTTGTACACACGTTGTCCTGGTTGTCCTGATCATCCTCCCTTAGCTACCAAAGCGGTGAGATGGCTGGTGAGTGTCACTCTGCATGGATACAAAATGTGTAAACTCCACAGGGGGCTAAGATAAGGTGCAGATAACTGTGAAAGCTATAACCTGGGCCTGGTGTATCACATTTGTTTAAATACCACAGCAAGGCCACAGGAAGTAAACCAGCATAATCAGACTGTCTTTCTACAAGAAATTAAGGCCATGTTCTTAGTGAGCCAAACTGGTGATTTTATGAAGTTTATTAATCATTTTTCCACCAGCTGTCTACTATTACCATTGCAAAGAAGTTCAACTTTCCTAAGATCTCTAACTTCACTTAAAAATCTCTCTCTGAAACATATTTAGGAGCAAGTGTTTCTCTAGTAGAAGCTGAACTTCCCTCAGAAGATATATGCTTGGCAACACAGGTGCAAACATCTGGATCTTCAAGTGAGTGCTCCTGTGGTTGCTGGTCACAGATGCAATCCGAATTCAATTTATCATTAACATGTCTTAGTTATTAGGAGGAGCATCCTTATAACCTATGAAAACACCTGTGCACACTTGAAGACAGTGAAGCATTGTCCTGTAAAGAAAGGCTCCTAGTTCACTCAAACACAGGCATTGCTCAACTGCCATTCAGGTCAGGGATGAAAGAGATGAAGGCAAACCCACAGATGTGTTCTGTAATAAATTCTGTGTCCCCATCACTTTGTGTCCCAAAGATTATTTCTTTTATAGAATCAGTTCCCAAAATGTTCTACATCTACCATTCAAGAGACAAAATTTGCCTCCAGGGGACAAGTAAAATAAAAAATTAAAAAATGCCCATGCTTTAAAAAGAGGACAAAGAAGAGAAGACTCTTTTGAGTGGTGTTGTAGAGATTTGAAGGAAGAACCAGGCTTAAGAATATATAGAACGCGATGTAAGCCATGAAGCACAGGTCTAAGAGACAAAAAGAAGATACTGGTTAGTAATGTCAAGGAGCACAATACTAACTGAGAACAGGGAGGCAGAAGTGAGTTTCTGGTTGTCACTTGGCTTATTGAAACACTTTCTTGACAATTTATGTTTGGGACTTCATACCTACTGCTTATAATTTCTTAAAGAATCCAATCTAGCCGGGCGTGGTGGCGCACGCCTTTAATCCCAGCACTCGGGAGGCAGAGGCAGGTGGATTTCTGAGTTCGAGGCCAGCCTGGTCTACAAAGTGAGTTCCAGGACAGCCAGGGCTACACAGAGAAACCCTGTCTCGAAAAACAAAAAAAAAAAAAAAAAAAAAAGAATCCAATCTATTAGACTTAATCAAAAGTAAATGGCAAGAAAAATTACCAAAAGAGAAAATAAAACTTGGCAGACTTTTTAAAGAAAAAGGCAAATCAACCAAGGTCTAAAAGCAGGAAGAGAGAGTTTTCTCTGTTGGATTCTGTGGTGATGATAGTCATATGGCAGCCTGGACGCAGGAATGAGGCAAACCATTACTAACCTGCTTGTATGGATATTTGTGGAAGAATGATTACAGCCAACGTCATAAGTTGTTAAATTGGGTATCTGAAGCTAATAAACATAACATCATTTTCTTTTCATGACCAGGTTTTAAAATTAGAACTAAAAAAAATTCCATTAACATACTGCAGAAAACAAAACAAATGTAAATAACATGTTAGTGAAACCTATACTGATTGAATAATTATCAGAAATTGAACACTGTAAACTATAATTTATGATACTGTAATATATATCATGAATTTAGTTCTTATCACACCACATCACTTCCTGAGAAAATTTGCAGTAGACTCATTTTACTTTTACTTACTGAGGAAAATATTATGTTGATAGAGAGACATTACAGAAAAGGAAAAAAAAAATCTAACTTTGTACGATATGATCCTCCATCTGAGGATGAGTATAAAGATTTCCAAGAGGGTTGTTATAGTGAAGTTTATAATAGCTTAATAACTGAGGAGAAATTGTCAAATATAGGGAAGCAAAAAGAGAAGATAGCAACTGGGCATATCACACATATGCATATATTTTCTAATGTTGAGATTTTCCATATGATCAAACAATATATCTGTGTGTGTGTGTGTGTGTGTGTCTGTGTCTGTGTGTGTGTGTGTGTGTGTGTGTGTGTGTGTGTGTGTATGTGTTTATGTGTATGTGTGTGTGTGGTGTGTGTCTGTGTCTGTGTGTCTGTGTTCCAAGGACATTTGAAACATCAGGCAGGCAGAGTCTGGTGGTATGAGTTGATTATGTAGCAAGGTTGTTAAGGGCATAATATAAATCCAATACTGAAAATGAAAACATGGACTCATTATATGGACACATCAGAGGAAAGAAGAACAATCTTGAAGACATCTCTGAACATCTATTCATGAAGACATGAGGAAAAACAGACAAAGTATTCTGGTATAGCTCTAATCACATTTGGATTTCTTATTAAGAAAAGGAAGGTTGTTAAAATTGTTCTCTTTTATATTCAACTATTCTCTAATGTCACCTCCAAATGAGCATCTTATTTCATCATTTTATCTCAATTCAATGAATAATTATTAATTTCTTATCATAGATTCTGACCAAGTGTTAAACATGCATACATGGTCAAGATATGATCTCTTCTACAGAAGTTTTTCTAATAAACTCATTTGTTGACCAGGAGTTGAATGAAGGAGAGTAATCATCCTGTGCCAGGAGGTTGAACTTACGAAGCAGTGTATATCATGTGCAATGAATTTATTGATAAAGGAAATAAAAAAGGATGCCTTCATATAAGTCATTTTAAATCAAGAATTCAAAGGATGACAAATCAATAGAAAGGCATGGATGCACATCTAGAGAATGAAGCACAGTGGGGCTGATGTATACTAAAAGTGATTTAGTACAATACGAAAGGAAATCTGGCATCACTACTGGCTAATTATAAAGATTGGTATTAAGAGCAAGTACCCTGGTAAAAATAAAGGGATATTATGCAACAAAATGCTAACCTCTTCTTAGTACTTCTGCATTCCTGATCAAGACAACTGATAGACTTTTCCCAGTAATTCTCCTTTATCTTCTAACCTGGACCACATTTAAGTCAGTGATTTCTTCCTTAAAAATAAGGCCAGAAAGCCATCAGTTTCTAAATTGTAATTGTAATTTCCTTTTCCATTTCTAAATCTTTTAGATCTAGGAAACTGGGCCATTTAAGCCAAAAATATGATTACAAGAAACTTCTAATTTATTTCCAATTTCATATTGTCCTCCACAATAGTTCAAATATTGCTGATTCTGTCTCCATTTAGGTTCAGAATCCCTAACATAGGTGTTCATAGTTATAGATGGGAAGTTTGTTTATTTTGTTTACATTTTATGTTTATTTTTTACTTCATGAATGACCCTATATTCTTTATCAATCTTTCCAAACCACCATTTTAAAATGTTTCTAGATATGTCTAAATTTAAGGGTCAAGGTACTCAAAAGCAGGAGGGTTGTTATAATTTTTAAGATAACGACTTTTCTTTCTATATATGCTCTGTCTCTGGAATGTTTTTATGTGTCGTTAAAGTTAGTAATAATATATTTACTCTTATCCTACAATTTGTTTCTCCACTGATTTGTATATCTTACAATGATTTCAATCTACAGATATGAATACTTGCTTATCATGCGTTTACCACACTAAGTCTG
The DNA here is from genome assembly GCA_902729485.2 of Mus minutoides. Taxonomy (NCBI): domain Eukaryota; kingdom Metazoa; phylum Chordata; class Mammalia; order Rodentia; family Muridae; genus Mus; species Mus minutoides. The sequence goes on from CACVCL010020925.1 coordinate 69,982, forward strand.
AGTTCATGAAAATATAATACACTCTTTTGGAATTTTAAGTAGAAAATTTTGCAGAAAACTCGTTGAAGAAATTACTCTGCTGCTATACTGGTTTTCTTTCTTTCTTTCTTTCTTTCTTTCTTTCTTTCTTTCTTTCTTTCTTTCTTTCTTTCTTCCTTCCTTCCCTCCCTCCCTCCCTCCCTCCCTCCCTTCTTTCTTTCTTTCTTTCTTTCTTTCTTTCTTTCTTTCTTTCTTTCTTTCTTTCTTTCTTTCTTTCTTGGTTATTTTATTTATTTACATTCAAAATGTTATTCCCTAAATGGTTTCCCCCTCCACAAAACTCCTATTCCATCCCCCCTTATCCCCTGCTTCCCTGAGGGGGCTCTCCCACTCCTACCTAACTGCCATAGCATTCCCTATGCTGGGGCTGTACTGGTTTTCCAATTTGACTTCACTTATGAAGTTCACCTTAACTAAACTGATAAAGATCCTATCCCATGGTACATACTTGGACAAGAAGTCAATGATGTGGTACAGAATATAGAACCCATGATTTTTACATATAGCAAAAATTACTTTGCAACATAGAATATATAATCTCTCATTTTGCTGAATTGGGTGAAAGGAAGACATGCCCACAGTTCCTGATTTATGGAGGGACTTTGCATCTACAGCTGCACAACCCGGAGGAAACTGATTCACACTGTTGTGTCAAAGCCTTTCTCTACTAATGAATAGCATTCACTTTTGTGTGAAGAACGAGTGGGCAGTCTTACAATGGGATCTGAGTCCCTTTAAGTGTATGATTTAAAGCTCCCTTTAAAAAGTTTTTCCCTGTTGGCCAAGGTTTAAAATTGATCAAGGCATCACATTCAAGAGAAACAGAAGGATGTATAGTAAGTCACTGACCAATGTTTGTGAGCAATTTGTTCACAGAAGTATTTGATTTTCTTACTATGCATAATTTGCAGATGTTATCACCTGCACTTATAATTTAAAACCCTTTAGGTCATAGACTTCATAAGCTAACCAAGGAGAACATTGAAATGCAGCCGAGGATTTAATTCAAGACAAAGACAAAGATGTCTAGTAAATGCCATACTATATGAAGTTAGTTAATGAATATCAAGTATTTTGATATAGGGATTTAAATACAACCATTCTTTTCTCTCATTTGGCAAGTGATGTAACCAATGTTATGTCATTTAACAAAAGTTATCTAATAGAACATCAAAATATCTTCCCAGAGTGAAATAAAATGTCCTATAGTGATATGGCAAATGTGATTATAGAAAACTGTTCTCTCAGGAAGGCTATACTGAAAGAACGTTAGTAGTTCGTTTCCATTAAAAAAATTAAGCTGTCATTTCAGCCATCTACTGCTTTTTGTGCTATCTTGCAATATGAAACCATATTAGATTAATAATGCTTTATTTTGAAAGTTGACTCAAAACAATCTTATAGGAAACCATTCTTTTTGGAGGACTTCTGTAAAAAGGCTAAGAACAGAAAACTGCATAAATAGTAGTTCAAGTGCCTATTCTGAACCCAGCAAATTTTATGCATTTTGTACATATGAGACATATGTGTACTACTGTGGGATATCATTAGCATGTGTAAAACACATTGATGCATAATTAATGTCAACCAAGTAATATATAGATATAGATATAATTAATAGAGAGAAATTCTATGATTCCTCATTTTAAAGTCTTGTTGGATAATTTAAGACAATTTATATATACTCTGATTGTATCAGAAACTGTTTGTAGAATATAGTATAAACAACATGTAGTAACTCATTTTTTCTCTCTAAAATGTGTATTTTCACATGACATATAGGTGCAGAGTGGTAGAGTATAGCACAAAATGGATGGAAACATCTCCAGTGATATTGAGATTATTATAATAAGAGGTTTGTCATGTATCATTTCTAAAACTAAGTTGTTCTGCATCCAAGTCAGCCAACACTAAGTCTAAGTAAACATATTCATTTCCCATTTAAAAAATTAATAATAAAAATTACATTGGCTAGGCCTAAATGTAATTGGTAAACATTTTGCACTTAATTGTGTAACATGAACTAAATTCGTTTTATCATTTTAGGAGGAGGACTCATTCTGAAATATCATCCAAGAGGAAGCACAGTGCAAAACGTTTCCTTGGAGAGCTGAGTAGAGAGTTTAAAGCTCTTAGATCCTTGAGTGCAAACACAAGCTGCGTGCACAGGGCCCCTGCTTCCCTTTCCAAGCTACTCACGCAGGCATGACTCTAGCACGCGCATGATCGCAGTGCTCACTTAAAGCCAAACGGTTTCTGTTTTTACTTGAACTGATTAAGATATACTTTTCTTAAAAAATAGGCTTTAGGCTTTTGAAA